>JADNSB010000030.1:153028-189493 GCA_019695575.1 Angomonas ambiguus | reverse complement strand
AAGTCCCGCAAGGACGGCGGTGGTGAGCACAAGAAGTACGGCACCAAGAAGCTGACCGCGGAGGAGCGCAAGAAGGCTGCCAAGGCCAAGGTTGCCCTCATTCGTGAGCGCCTCAGCAAGGCATAATTGCCTCTTTTTTCTCTTACTTTTAACTGTTAACTAATTTTAGTTTCTTTTGTTGGCGTGTTTTTTTTTTTACTTTTTTTTTTATTGAACTGTGTAAGTACCCTATTGTACTTCTTTTCCCTTTTTTCTCTCTTTTTTGTATCTTCCTCCACCTATAATAATTACAACAATAGACTGTTTTGTACTCTTCGCAATGGGTGCGTTTATGTATTTGAACGAGCTGTGGAAGAAGAAGTCTTCCGATGTGATGCGCTTCATCCAGCGTATCCGTTCGTGGGAGTTCCGCCACCAGCACACCATCGTCCGCCTTCGCCGCCCCACTCGTCCCGAGAAGGCCCGTATGCTAGGCTACAAGACCAAGCAGGGCTTCAGCGTGTTCCGCGTGCGCATTCGCCGTGGTGGTCGCAAACGCCCGATGCACAAGGGTATTACCTACGGTAAGCCCAAGACCAGTGGTGTCCTTGGTATGAAGCTGGAGAAGAACAACCGCGCCGTCGCCGAGTCCCGCCTGGGCAAGCGCTTCGGCAACCTTCGTATTCTCAACTCCTACTGGGTGAACATGGACTCCACCTTCAAGTGGTATGAGGTCATCACCGTGGACCCCATGCTCAAGACCATCCGTCGCGACCCCAGGATCAGCTGGATCGTCAACTCCGTCCACAAGCACCGTGAGGTCCGCGGCCTCACCTCCGCCGGTCGCAAGCACCGTGGTCTCACCCACAAGGGTCACAAGGCCTCCAAGATCCGTCCCTCTCGCAAGGCTGCCTGGCGCCGCAACAACCGCATGGTCTTCCTCCGCAAGCGTTAAAAGGCGTAGTGGAAGGGAGGAAAAAGAGGAAGGAGAAGAAGAAGACAGTAGTCGAAGCGTCCACCAAGCAGAAAATAAAGGATATAAAGACTACGGTGAGGAAAAGTGTAGAGAGAGGAGCGAAAAAAGAGAGAATAATTTTATTCTTTTTTTACTTCAGCTTTTCTTTTTTAATCACTGGCACTCACTGTTTTCTGTTTTTTTTTTTTGTTTTCTGTCTTGTCTTTCTTTGCCTCCCTTTTTATCTCTCCCTGAGAACCGTCCGAACAGTCATTTTACTTTTTTGATTTATTTCTACTTTTAAAACAGAAAAAAAAACATTGATAATTTTTTTGCAAACATCTGAACTTGAGGCCGCACAAATTGTCCCCTGCATCGCTAATGTTCTCTTTTTTTTTCTCTCTCTCTCTCTATTTTTTCTTTTTTATTATTTTTCTTACTCTCACTTTTACCAAAAGAAGAAAGAGCTTATCCATTTTCAGAACCATGACTGCTGAGAAGACCGCTCCCGCCCCCCGTACCGGCATCATCGCTGGCTTCAACAAGGGTCACGTCACCACCCGCCGTGCCCGCCAGCCCTCCGGCAAGGATCGCCTCCACACCCCCCACAAGAAGCTGCGCGCTGTCAAGGAGATCATCAACGACCTCGTTGGTCTCTCCCCCATGGAACGCCGTGTTCAGGAAATGCTCCGTGTCGGTAAGGAGAAGCGTGCCCTCAAGTTCTGCAAGAAGCGCCTTGGTAACTTTGCTGGTGCTAAGAAGCGCCGTTCTAAGGTCGAGGAGGCCCTCCGCAAGCGCCACTAAGCCATATTTATATAGTTGAAAAGAGAGAACACTTGTTCTTGATTCAATTATTAGGTAAGTATGGGAAGGAAAAATGGAATTTATTTCTTTTTTTTTTCTTACTGTTTCTTTTTTCTTTGGTCCGTTTCTGAGTATATGTCTTTCCCCTTTTAATGCGTCCTTTTTTTTTTTACTTTTACCTTCGTCATGAACGTAAAAGAAATAAAAAATTATTGGACGGAGTACATTGGAAGGGAAGGTGAAAAGAAGAACAGTAAAAAAAGAAAAGTTTTTTAATTTCATTTGCTCTTTTTTCTCTTATTTTTCTTCATTTTATTTCAATTTTACCTTTTTTTTCTTGTTTTGTTTCGTTTTTTTCGAACATCTGTCGAGGATACAAGAATATGAAAATAATTAACATTCTTTAATTTATATTTCTTTTCCCACTCCCTTCTTTCTCTTCTTCATGTTTATTAGCCCTTTTAATTATTGAGAGTGTTTTTTTTTTTTTAATATATTTGGGAAAGTTTTTCCTGAATGACTATTAGATTGTTATTCTTTAGTATAGAGAGAACTTGAACTAGCCAAACAGGTACGAAGAATAGTGAAGTAATTGTCAAAGGGCAAACCGTTTTTTTTTTTTAAAGAAAAACTGCCTTGTTACTTTTTTTTATTTTCGGTCACACCTGTGTACCCACATATATATATATAGAGAGAGAGAGAGAGAGACATTCAACGCACAATGCTTAATGCAGAGGGTCAGGAGCTGGCGGAGGCACTCTCCCGAGTGTGTGTCAGCCGTACAGAGGACTATTACTTATTAAAAGAGATGCGGCCCTCTATTGAGACACTCCACCGTCAGCTGCAGCAGCAGCGGGCCTCTGCCTCGCCTCCTCCCCCTCCAAGACCCACTTCACCATCCATGGAGACGTTACAGAAGGATATCAAGTATTACTACTTTGTGTGGAAAGAGTTTGAGGCGAGGGAGGAGTGGAGGGAGAAGCGGATTGAGATGTTACTGCATCAGCGACTGAGGAAGTGGGAAACGAGTGTGATACAGTCGGCACAGGGAAAAGTGACGGATGTGTTTTTTCAACTAAAAGACAACAAAACGGTTCAAAAAGTGTATCTTGAAAGTTGTCGACTGTGTTATGTTTTGAATTTTTATGACAGCGCTGACAAGGACGCAAAAAAGGGAAATACCGATAACACTCCTCCTCATAACTGGAGAGATCAATCGCCTTTCGCTAGTATTGAGGCCAGTCAGTTTCTATACTATCCCTCCCTACTAAAACCACCCAAGAACAGTCAAGGCTCTCTTCCCGGTAGGACGGAAAAGAAACACAACAGCAGCAGCAGTAGTAGTAATAGTGAATATCTAGTGCTCAAGGCGGTACATCAAACGCTGTTCGATTACACGAATGAAAAACGAACCCAACATCTCACCGACGACAACCTCACCAATTTGCTAGAGGCCTTATACCCCTTGCCGGAGGAAGCCCCACCGCGAGGAGACGAGGGGGGTGTACCTACAGTAGGGAAGCAAGACACGACGACGACCGCACCGCGGCCCGTCACCACCCCAATGCTGTTGCTACCCCTCTCGCCAACCGTGCCCCTCAAGGCCTCTACACGGGAACAGCTGTGGCAGTCGAGGCGGATTTGGCAACATTTATTGTTATTGTTTCAGCAGACGGCGACGTGGGCGTGCGTGGAGGAGATGGGGAGGGGGTCGACCCCTTCCTCCTCCTCGTCCCCACTGCTGTCTCGTCTGCAAGGGGTAGCCTCTAGTGCTGGCCAGACCTTTATGGAGCAGCAGGAAAGGTCGTATCGTAAAATGTTAAAGAATGTGCAAACTCTCATCGAGGAGGCCTATCAGAGTCTCTAAAATAAAGGAATCCGGAGTGGAAAGAGAGATAGAGAGAAAGAAACTGTACTCTCTATTTCCTTAAGTGTAACCGATACATATATATCCATCCGCTCCTAACAACATCTGCTTTTTTCTTTTTTTGCGCGTGTGCTTGTGCGTGTGTGTGCGTAATTAATTTTTTACTTTCGTTTGTATATGTGGCGACGGAGGGGTTTTACTGACATTGTTGGCAGGAGCATCTTTCTTCCCTCTCTTTTGTTTCCATTCACATCCGCAAACTCATAGCAGAGCAGGGATTAAAATAATAATAATAATAGCAGATTAGTATTATTAAAACCGAATCTCTAGGGGAAGCTAGCCTTCACCAATAGCGATTGTTCTGTTTCTTTAGGAGAAATACACGCGAATCCAAACGTTTAAAATAAAGCAGAAAACAAAGCTCAGTTCACACACACAAAAATAATAATAATAACTAACAGTTTTTTTGTTTTTTCAAAACAATAGTAATGTGTGATGCCAGCTGCAGTGTCTGTGGGTTACCAATATGTGACTCTATCCTGCCCCCCACCCTCTCCGAGGATACCAGCAATACCCGTGACAGCGGCGGTGGTAGCAGCAGCCTCTCCTCCCCCATGTCAAGACATACCGCCACTCTATTTCCACGACTGCATCTTCACTCGTTTTACTTTACCTGTATCGTCTGTGGTTCCTACACCCACATTGACTGTGCCGGGGATGCGCTGACCCACACCCCTTTCTGCTACCCTCCCTATTTCAGAAACCACACGAAGGATGGGAGCGGTGGCAGTAGCAGTAGGAACAGCCCTGTAGGGGTGAACCCCGACCGCGAGGTCGCGCTTCCCTTTTTAAAAACGTTATATGAGTTGCAAGATACCCTAAGGGGCGAGATAATCGCGGCGTGCGGTGATACAGCGGAGGGCCTACATCTTCATGGTACTTCCTCTCCCACAGTACCGCCGCCGCCGCTGCCCCCCTCCTACGGGGATGTGGTCCTGCAGTATAAGTGCTCGTTGGAGTGTCTGTTAGATCTACAAGTGGTAGAGAACCCTTACTTTGACGCGTACTGGAGTAACGTGTTGGAAACGCAGTTCGAGCAAGAATGGATGTCGCTCTCTCTGGATACTCTCAAAGACGAAGAAGAAGAAGAAAGAGAAGAAAAGAGGAGCATCAATGAGAGGGCAGGGGAGGAGCCTTTACTGGGAGGGAGCGGTGAGCTGTTAGAAAGCGAAGAGAGAGAAAATGATGATGATAATAATAATTATAATAAAGAGGATTCGACTAATCCATCCATGAAGGACTGGACAAGAGCAGAGGAGAGGGCCTTTTTGCTCAAGGCAGCCCATCAGCAGTTGCGTTCCACGTATTGGAGACGCTACTTTGAGATCGAAAAGAAGAAAACCGCACACTGCACTTCGTTTTATTCCTTACTACCACTGCCATTTGCGGAGTTGGACAACTATTACCTCACTACCAACTGTCGTCCTTTACTAAATACGACGTCCGCTACGACGGTAGGAGCGTCGGAAGCCGATGCGTCCTTGTCACCACACGGCGCTAAAACGGTTTCACCGTATATGGTGGAGGTTTTAACCCGCCCCACCTTGCGGTTCAGCTCTGACCTAGACTACAGCAGTACTTATTATAAGTTTTATCATGAACGAACTGGACAAGGGAGCCCGTCGGGAGGGACGAAGAAGCGGGATGGGGTACACCGGAAATCTCAAAACCATCAAAAAAATAGTAGTGGTAATAATAATAATAATAATAATAATGGTAACGATGACTTTAGTGCCTCCTACTTCTCCTCGAAAGACGACGACGTGGAGAACCCCACCGTGCCACAGGGAGTCAACATTATTAACTTTCACAACGAGGATTTAATCTACGAAGTCATTTCCCAAACCTTCTCCCCAGAGGGCCAAGGACGGTACCTTTGTGGGGTAGAGCGATACCCAGAAGGACACCCTTCCTCCTCCTTATTGGAAGAAAAAAACAAAAAGGGAAAGGCCAAAAACAAAAACCCCTCTAGAGAGTTCCCGATAGGATCTCTTCTAGTGCTTCCCAGTGACGGTGTATTGACGCCAGTAAACGACATTTACGATCCCAATCCTAACGAGACGACGACGACGACGACCACCACCACCACCACCACACAGAACCGCTCCACCTTCCGAATGCTGGACAGCAGTGATTCTAGTTATGTGCTAGAGAGTCTTTCTTATTTGAAAGAAAACAGCCGTAAAACCACCTTGGTGAGGAAGCAAACGGCCCCACTCAGGGTGTCCCCTCCCTCTGTTACCACCCCTACCCAGCAGCGGAACCATAGCAGTGCTCCCCCCTCCCGGTCCCCCTCGCTGGCCGCCGACGAGGGAGACTCTTCTCTCTTTGAGGCGGAGGCGTGTCCTTACTGTGATAGGAGCTTCACAGTTCTAAGCTCCATGAGGCGTCACTGTGCTACCCGCCACCCCACCCAGCCCATACCGGAGGGAAGGACCCACTGTGGCGCCTGCGACCTCACCTTTACCAGCCGAAAGGAGTATTTCGAGCATCGGAGAGCCCAAAAGTGCCTTCCTCCCCCCACGGAGGAAATAGGAAAAGAGAATAATAAAGGCGAAAAGGCTGCAGTAAAACGTGCTAGACCGTTACAGGGAGAGGAGGACGGGAAGGGGCGGAGAGGGCTGGTAAAGAGGGAAGACCCTGTCGAGGAGGAGGACGATGATGAAGCCCTCTTGTTCAGGGAAAAACCCCTCCCCAAAGAGGAAGCGGCAAAAATACGGAAGAGAGAGAGGGACCGGCTGAGGCAACAGAAAAAGAGGGAAAGTTTACGCATGGGAATAAAAATGGAGAAAGAAGAGGAAGCGGAGGAGTCAGCACCGTTGGTGAGAGTGGAGGGGGGGATGAAGGTAAAGATGGAGCCCCTGGAGGAGGAGGGGGACGGGGCGCCTTCAGCTGTCAGCATCCACCACTCACTCATCCCCTTTATAGCCCGTGCACGGGAGGAAAAGTGTCCCTACTGTCCTGCGGTATTCGTAGGCTCGTTTCGACTCAAGCGCCACAGTCAATCGCAGCACAAAGGGAAACCCACCCCAAAGGGTCGACGGGATTGTGGGGTATGCGGGGTCCTCTTTGACAGCAGGGAGGAGTACATCAATCATCGTCTCTCTGGGGGTCGGACCAAGTGCCATGATGCGGGGCTGCTCTACCACCATCTCCCGCTGTATGCGGAGGAGGTGGAGTATCCAGTGAAGAAAAAATGAAAGGACTGATCCAGCGTCCTCTTTGTTTGCAATGATGGTGGTAGAGGGTGAGGGACACGACACGGATTCAAACGACAAACAATACTATATTGGTTAATTAGCATCAGTGCGGAAGAGGATGGATGTTATGTTGTACAGTAACGAGACTTAGTTTGTCCTTTTTTTTTTTTGACCCTCTTTCTGTTTTTTTTTTCCCTTTTCTTGGTGTTTTAAGGTCTTGAATCTTTTTTTTGTTCTTTCCCTCTCTTCTCCTTCTTTATAATTAATGATACTAGGGCGACACAAGACCACTAACTACAAAGAAAAAAAAAAGTAAATTTTTATAGAGTTACTTTCTTCACTTCCAAAACTATGGAGTGCCGTGTCTACTCCCCCTGTGGTCGTTTCCAGATTTATTTTTTAGCACTAGAAAAGGAAAAACTGTTGAGGCTGGAACTGACTCCCGTGCTGCATTCTCCTTCCCACGGTTCTGCATCGAAACGAAAATTACTAGCCGTACTGAATGAGGACCAAGTTACCCAACTAACAATGTCTGCGGGGGTGCGCAAGTCTTTTTCTTCCTTCTCAGAGATGCTCTTTATGGCTTTAATTGGGAAGAAGGAGCATTGTGTTTCTTTTCACGTGGAAACTGTTTCAGAGCTAAAATCGCGCATTGTCAATGATTTAAAGCTCACCGAGACGGTCTCCTCTCTGCGTGGGAATCAAGATAGCAGTACCACCACCAATGCGTCTTCCTTGTTAGAACTCAGTCTCGAGGAGGACATTGCCGAAGAGGTGCTGCAGCAGTTTGTCCTCACGATAGACTACAACGTCGACTTCACCCGAGCGCTCTTTCCAATTCCGCTGGAGGGAGGTGGAGACGGTGACAGGGAGGACGTGGGCCACCCCTCCGCGGCAGCACAGGGGACTCTCCCTCCTCCCCAGGACTTGTCTAAACCGAGGCGGAAGGAATCCCTTCGTTCTCTGCCTACCCCACCAACGTCGGTTGCTTCTAGTAACAAGTACTACGATTTATCGAACCCGACCGGGGAGCAGCAGGCGTCTCAGCAGAGGGCGGCACTAGAGGAGCTGGAGGGTCTCGTTCATCAGTTGCGTCAGGAGAACCAGAAACTCCAGCAGGAAAACAAAGCCCTTATTAAACTCTCCAAGGAAAAGATGTTAGAGATGCAGTCACTTTGTGAAGACTTTCAATCTCGTGCGGAGGAGTTAGGACACCTAGATAGCCTCAAATTCAAGGTGAGTGAATACAAGAAAAGAATCCAGCACTTGGAAAGGGATTTGGAAAAGGAAAAAAAGGTGCGGAAGTTGCTAGAAGTGGAGTTGCAAGAGCTGGATCGTCAACCCTCCGCACCACCACCCCCACGACCCTCCTCCTCCTCTCGTAGAGCGGCATCCAACGATAAAACCAACCCCTACCTTCGCTCTCTCTCCCGCGATAGTAGTCAGGAGAGAGGACGCCGCGGTCGGTCCCCTACCACCACCACTACCACATCACGGGATAGTCCTAGTCGCTCGCGGCGTCCGCTGCTCTCCCCCACCCCAGTGGCCTCTCATCGAAGTGGTAGCCGCCCGGGCCCTTCCGTAGAGATGAAACGGAGAAGTCACAGCAACCGCTTCAACACCCCTCCCCCCGACTCCGCTTCCCTCCCTCCGCCTCCTCGACGCAGTCACAGCGGGGGGGCCCGGCGAGCCCCGAGTAGGGATGCGTACTACTATGAGGAGGCGGGTGGTGGAAGCCCTGCCCCTCGCGGTCGTACTGGTAATCGGCCATCTCTTTCCGCCTCTCCCTCCTCTGCGAAGAAGCGAAGAAGTCACAGCAACCATCACAACAATAATAATAGTAGTTTTCACTCCTACACCAGCTCCAGGGCTTCTAGCACCTCTAGCTGTGAACGACTGTATAGGACAGGGACGGCGAGCAGTAGGCGAAGGGAACAGGAAGTCATGGCGGCGGCGGCTCCCCAAGCTCGTCGAGCCATTTTCCGTTGACAGGACATAAAATATAAAATAATAGTAATAATAAAATAAAAATAAAAAAGGGTGTTGAATTAAAGTTGCAACACATTTAGAGAGATTGCTATCTCATCCACGATTAGATCTTCACTGTATTGTTTTTTCATCTGAATATTTATTAGAAGCATTACTAGATACACTATTTTTTTTTTTTTGAATTAAAAAAACAAAAACAAATAAAAGAATAAGAAAAACATGCAAACCTGTCTTGTGATTTTTTTTTTTTTTGTCTACTTGATGAGCTTTTATTCAATTTTCTAAAAAAGTTTCTTCTCTGTTCTCATTTTCTCTTTTTAAGAAACCGACCGTTTAAAAAAAAAAAAACAACAACGAAAATTTTCCCTTTATTTAGTGAGAGCGACAACGTTCCACCTTAAATAAAATCACAACTTTTTTTTTTCTTTCCTTTCTTTCTTTTACAGTATGTTGCGTTCCTCGCTTATTAGATTCCCCCCCGGCGGTTACTTCCGGAAACCCGGCCGAAAAGGGTTGGACGAAATCGTAAAACTTCCTCTCTTTGAGGCGGCGACCCCCCACCAGGTAGCCTCCATCTGGAATATGCACCACTCCCAGTTCCTTCAGTACTGGGGTCGGGTGATCTCCGCCAAGGCCTACCACGCCCTCGAGCCCCGTCTGCGGCAGTGCCCCTACTTTGTGATTCCCTGTTTCCGCGATAAAGGGCTCTTCAACGTGGTCACCAACTTTAAAGATGACTTGATTGGGGTAGCGCCGCTGGGGGAGTGGCAGCAGAAGCAGGATGCGGCACAGATTCACATGACCATTCAGTTCTTCACAGAGCTAGAGCGGAGTAAGCAGCTGGTCCTAGTCCGGTGTGAGATCAAGGATGAGGTATTCAAGCGTACCGACTGCATCTTTCTGACGCAGATGATTCTAAAGTACTACACCCTACCCCGGTTGTACGAAACCTACGTCGAGACGTTTAATAAACGACCGAATCAGTTCGACTTTCATGCCTATCTGCGTGCTATTAAGGACGAAGCCGCACGGGATGATATTAAGATTGAGGATAAGAAGTCTGACATGCGTTATGATTCTTTTGGCCCTATTATCGACACCCCACCCGATGCGGTAGCGCAGAAAATTATGAGCACCATTGAGACTGGACCGAAATCCGCTCCAAAGGCGTAAAAGGGAAGAGTGCCTTTTTTTTCCTTTTAATGAGACGTTTTTCAAAAACGTATCGAGTACCGCTTAAATTAAGTTAAATAATAATAACAATAATAATGATAATACTACGAAATATATAATCTTAACATTACTACTTTAACCTATTATAATTGCTACTTATTAACAATAAAGAAATAAGAAATAATAAAAAAAACAATAACAACCATTTCTCACACACTATAGCGTTTTTTTTTTTTTTACTGTTCTCTTTTCACATATACTATTATTATTATCACTATTATTGCTCTTCTTTTTTTTTTCCCCCCTTTCATCGTAAAAAAATAAAATCAACCCAAAATCCATAAAAAAAGGAAAGAAGAAAAGAATACAACCACCACAATCCTTTAGGTACCCCTTTACTGTAATAATGGAGTTCACCGAGCCCAAGGACTTCACCCCAGGTCCCAAGATCACCAAACTCCCAGACTATTCTGGTCACAAGGCCCTCACGGTGTTTTGTTGGTCTCGGACGGCGGAAGGCTCCCCTCGGTGGGGGCAGGCAGAGCGGCTGGGGGCGCTAGCCGCGGAGAAAGGGTATAGTATCGTGACGGGCGGGTACTGTGGTTCCATGGAGGCGGTCAGTAAAGGCGCACGTCTGTGCATTGAGCGCCGTCGTCAGGAGGCAGCGGCCCACTCCTCCACGGAGCCGCTACCCGAGGTGGTTGGGGTGGTGGTGTCGGAGCTCTTCCCCGACCGTGCTACCAAAGGAAACCCGTATCTCACCGTCATGATAGACTCGGACAGCATGCTACACCGAATTGACCAACTCTCTCGACTGGCGAGGTATTTTGTGATTCTACCAGGGACGATGGGCACCCTGCAGGAGGTGGTGAGTGTGTGGATGTCTAAGATACTTCACCCCAAGCACCTGGTGTCACCGATTATTATAGCGTTTAGGGATCCATGGGAGGCGTGCTTACGTGGAATTGCGGAGTCCTTGTCGCTACCGCCAGAGCAGATTGAATTAATCGTATTTGTGGACACCCCTGAGGAAGTGATGGCGGTGGTGGAGCGAGAGGAGGCGGCGTTGAGTAAGTCGTCGTCGTAATTCCTGCTGCCTTTTTTTTTTTTTTACCTCGAAGCGAGGAGTAACTTTTTTTATTATGTATTTTTTGTTGCCGCTCATTTTTTTTTTCCTCTCTTGTGATACGTAAACGCGGAAAGAAAAACTAACTAATTTTTGGAATGGGTTATTCTCCCCTTTTTGTTTTTTTTTTATTATTTCTGTGTCCCTAAAAGAGGGACGAAAAAATAAAATAAAAAAGAATATTAGACTCTTCAAAAGAAGTAATTAAACCATTAGACAAATCCTCCAACATGTCGCGTTTCATAGACCACATCAGCCGTTTTTATGGAATTAACAGTATCCCCTTCTTCCCTGGTACCCTGGAGGAGGCTCAGACGCAGACACTGGAGAGGATTCAATACCTCGTCCTCTACCTCCACTCCCCACTACACTCCAACACGAAGCGGTTTATCGCCAAAGTGTTGGCCGACGACGAGGTCACCGCCCAGTTCAGTGATGAGGCGAGTGTGTTGCTAGGGGTGTCGGTGCTCGACCCTCTGGGCCGCTCCTTGGCCGATAAAATGCAAATCACCACCTACCCCGCCATCATTGTCTTGTTCAAAAATCGAGTGTTAATGAAACTACAAGGGGAGTTTGAGACAGCGGAGGAGTTTTTACGGGAGTGGAAGTTGTGCCGCGATCGGTGGGATGGGGCGGTCGCCGAGGAGATTAGCTTTCGCACCGAGAAGCAGCGACGAGAGGATAGCATACGGGAGGAGAGGGAGAAGGAAGAGGAGCTGGAGCGAAAGGATAGGGAGCTGCTCGCCCGTCTGGTGGCGGAGCAGGAAGAAAAGAAGCGACTCGCCGAGGAAAAACGTATCGCGGAGGAAAAGGAAAAGGAGGCGGCGCGCATTGCTCAGCAGAAAGAGCAACAGAGAGAAGTGGAGAGGGAGAAGAGTAAGGAGAAGGCGGCCACCTTGCTACCCCCTGAGCCACCGGAAGATGGAGATAAGGACTCCATGGTCCATCTTAGCGTTCGCTCTCTCTCCGGCGTCAATCGCCTCCGTCGGTTTAGGCGTGAGGAGAAGGTGGAGCTGCTGCGGCTGTGGGCGCGCTCCTTTGAAGACGACGACCCACTCGTGGAGATTAGTTTTGTGACGGGGTTCCCTCCCTCGGTGATAGAGTGGGACCCGGCTACCACCACGTTTGGCGAGGTGGCGGCACTGTGTCCTCGCGCTGCCGTTATTATTCGAAAGGCCCAAACATAAGTATTGGAAAAAATAAAGGAGTGGGAAGAAAAAAGGAAAGAAATATATACATGCGCATTTTTTTCTTTGCGAGAGTTGTGTTTTTTTTCCTTTTGTTTTATCTTTTTCTGCGTGTGTGTATGAGCGTGGGCGCGTTTATATTTGTGTGTACTGCAACCTTCAAGAAAAGAAGAAAGAAAGATAACAGCATAAATCGTGCCTATTATTTGTGTAGCAGTGTGTGAGGTGTTTCTTTTCTAGCGCCCAAAAATAATTTTATTTTTCTCTCTTCCTCCTCTTTGTTTTATTTTTTAATCATTATTATTATTATTATTATTATTTGATGCTTCCTTATACGGTAAGAGTGTTAGTATAGAAGTTGGTCCTCCTACGAATAAAAGGAGCAACAAATAGTCCGTCTGCTGGCGAGTGTGCGTGTGTGTGTGTGTGTTAGTAGGAGAGAGAGAGTGTGTGTGTAAAAAACAACAACACAACAACAGTGAAAAGATAGATTACTTACTATTCACTCCTCCATGTTATTTCATCTCACCAGTATCTTTCGGGTCCGCTTCCAGCCCTACTCGATGGCGGTGCAGACTCGATTTAAGTGGCGCCACAAGGAAACTGACCGATGGCGTCGACTGATGGATGCGACGTGTTTCCCTGTGGACTGGCTCACCCAGACACGGGGGAAAACATTCTCCCAGTACGGCGGACACTGGTCCCACCTGTTGACCTGTGCTCACGTCATCTGCCCCTGGGACTACCCCAACTACTATCCCCCGAAGGGTCCTACTCGGTTCGTTTCTCACATTTCCCTCCCCGACACCTTGACACAGGTGCGGTTGGTCTCGTTGCAAGGGACGGCCGTGTACAAGCATTTTACCTCCAACCAGCACGTCTACGTGCACACCAACCCCCGCCTCGACCTCTGTGTCATCCACGCGGAACAAAGCCTGAAGCGAAGTGGGGAGATGAAGATGATGTGGATGCAGAATGAGGGTTATATTATTCGACCCCGTTTGGAGATTGTGGAGGAGCTGCAGGTGGGCGATCACGTTTGGATTTATGGAATGTCGGCGCATGAAAGTTTATTTGATGAAGAAAAAGCCCCAGAGCCGCTCATGATCCCGACGGGGGTCCGGGCCATTGTCAAGGCCAAAACACGAGAGCACTTCTTCCTCGATACCCGTTCCCTGGAAGGGGAGCAGAAAGGAACGATTCACATGGGCATGTGCGGGAGTGTAATTATGCGAAATGGTAAATGTGTCGGGATGCTCACTGCCACCGTGCACGATGAATCCCCCACCAAGGAGCTGGCGGGTTGTGCGATGGCCACCTACTCCAAAGATATTTTTGAATTTCTACTAGAGGTGGAGAAGCAAATGTTAAATCCCATCGCACCCATCGAGTCAGAGGACACACAGTTTATGACGAAGCGGAAGGAGGAAGGGATTGTGAAGGAGTACAAGGATTGGGAGCTAGACCACAGTCGCACCGCCCGTCACATCCCCGTCCCCTCCTCGCTCTGGCACATGGAGGAGTCCTGGATGACCGAAGAAGACTTTATGACCTCCCACGTATTCGGTCGGAGCGGGGTGTTCAACCAGGAGACCCAGGAGTCCACGCTAGGGTACGACATGAACTCCTCCAAGAGCTACGGCGATCGACCGGGGGATATTGCGGCGTATAGCAATGTCACCTCGGACGGGAAGGTGCCGGTGCAGGGGCAGCGTAAAGACTACTACCCAGAGGGGGTCTATGCGGAGCCGGAGAGCTTCAAGACCAAAGACGTCTGGGACTATGATATTAGCAGCGAGATGCGCAGCTTGTTTGACCGCTCGGTGGAGGATAAAGAAGCCAGCAGTCTGAACAGCTTACGGCAGTCGTTGGAGACCCTCCGTGCTCAGCGTGAGATGGAGAAGATGAAGGAGTCGGCCCTCCGTCAGGCTTCAGGGACCGCGAGGGACCCTATGAAGGCGTACGGTCACTACGGTGGTGTGCAGGGCGGTGGGATGGACAACTTTGACCCCGACTACAGCGAGTCTTCCTACACCTACGAGGAGCCAGAAGCGTCGCCTCCCCCTCCCCCTCCTCGCCGAGACCGAGATATTAATTTAGACGAGTTCTTTGGCACGCCTCCGTCGAGAGCGGCTTCTGCATCTCCTCCGAAACGAGAAGCGGCCGCGGCGGCGACGGGGACAAGTGAGAAAACGACGAATCCTCTGAACGAAAACATTGAACGCAAGAAACAGGAAAGACGGGAGGCGGAGGAAAAGTACCAGCAAGAGCTTCGACGCCGTCATGGAAGGGGGGCTATTCCGTTCGGCGATCCTGATCTTGGTGGTATGTGGACCGCAGGGGCCTCGCCATCGGAGGAAGAGATGAGGGAGTTCAACCAGTTCAAGGACCGAAAAAAATAACCATAGTATCCAGTAGGGAATTGTACTTCACATCAATAGGTTTGGGTCATCGCGGAGAACCATAATATTAAACGGTTACATTTCCTGTTTACTATTTTTGTAATTCTCCCCCTTTTTTTTATGTCTTGCTACTCGTTGAAAAATCCTAGTCAGACCTCTCACTCACCATGCTGGACCGTCGCACCTTTTAAGTGACTCGCTGAATAAAGTATACTACAACAAGCATATATCTGCCTACATGTACCCATTACATTTTGTGTGTTCTTTGGTTCCATCCAAAGGCCTATTCACTTTAACGTTTCTCTTTTCACATTTTTTTCTTTTCTTTTCTTTTCCATCATCTTTTCCTTCTCTCCCGCCACAAGAAGATTGTTTCAAGTTGATCTCTAGTCATCGGTCATGGCACGCGCAAGGGCGGTTGAAACCCGTATAGAAAAGTTACTCCCCTCCGTGGAGGAGTACTACCACGTCGGCTTCTTTTCTTCGATGGACGCGATTAAAGAGCTGATGGACACCCGTACCCATCATGAATACAAACTCATCGCCAAACCACTTCTCTATCTCGATGTACAGGCGGCACTACAGTTTGAACTGGAGCTAGAGGCCGCCTTGTCTGCCTACTTGAGGCAGAATCAAATAAAAAAAAAGTTAAAGCACCGTTGGGCGATTGTAGAGCGAATAGAGTACATCTACAAAATTGGGTTGAAGCACTTGCGGAAGCAAATTAAAAACGACGCCAAACACCCTCTTCATCCGCACCACCGAAAAGAGTACGACAAACTGCGACGAGAGTATATCACCTTTTTACAAACGATGAGTCGGTCCCAATCCCTTAGTTACTTCTTCGCAGAACAGATGGCATTGTTCCCCACCGATGCGGTAGCGTGGGCCGAGGCGGCGCTTCACGAGTGCTTTCACCAACGCAACGTGCAGAACGCCCGTCTGTTGCTTCAAAAGGCGCTCTTGTTGAATGAAAATAAAATTTTGATCTGGAAGACTTATCTGCGTGTCGAACTGGAGATGGTTTCTGGGATGCTGCGACGGCTCGCCGCGGAGCGACGGGAAGAACTTCGAAAGAAGAGAGCTCAGAGAGAGTCCACCTCTGTGAAGAAGGAAGAAGACGAGGAAACGTCCAACGAAACGGAGGCGGCGCACGTGATAAGACAACTAGAAAGTGAGAACGAGGCGTTTAAGCAGGTTATCTTTGATTTGAGTCTGGCGCAGTCGGTGATCGAGGAAAGCTTTGAGAGTGCGGTGGGCGGTCCGGAGTGGTTGCAGGTGGTGCTGGAGCTGCTCACCCACCGAAAGAAAGCCCCCCATCAGGAGGACGACTACAACGACTTAGACTACTACTACATTGACCAACACTGGGCCACCGCGGGGGATGGGAGCACTAGGGATATATCGTTAGTGTATCTGTTTACCAGACCGTTGGTGACGGTGGCGGTGAAGGAGGCGAACAGGGCGAGACAGAAAGTGGTGGAGGAGTGCATTGCCGCCTCCCTTCATGGAGCTACCAACACCAACACCTCCCTCATCACCTCCCCCTACACCGCTGGAAAACGCCTCGAGGAGGAGAAGCGAAGGGCTCGCTGGGGGATTGACCTGGGTAAAGTGTCAACCGCGTTGAGATTGGACTCTAGTAAGGAGCACTATAAGAATGGAGAATCTGTTTTGAGGTTATTTTTAGAAAAGGAGCTGTACTGGTTTTATCACTTTACCCAAGACGTAGCACAGGGAGGGATGAAGGAGGAGAATGGGTCCTTGCAACGACCTGTAAAGTCGCCAGCCTACCTCGAGCTCCTTCAGTGCCCCTCATCGGTGCTGAATGACATGATCCACTACCCGAGCTACATTGTTTATTTTAACGACAACGTAAAGCAAAAGGATAAGCAGGAGCGCCTGGAGCTGGTCAAGCGGTATGAGTGGTTGTGCCATGTGATGGGGTTCACGAGTGTGATGTGCTTCCTCCAAAAATTGGTGCCGCGACCTCACGACGATGCCAAAGATGAACACGAACAGCTGAAGCGTCTCGTCTCCTTTCCTCTTTCCCAAATGTGGAGCGCCCTCTCAGAGCATGTAGTGTCGTATTACTTATCGGGTTACTTTCAGAAAGGTTCTCCAGGGTTTCCCAAGAAAGTTTCGCGCCTCGCAAAGTTGTGTCTCTCCCTTTCACCAAACGGCGAAGCGTGGTTGACCCTCGCTCGTCTTGAAGAAATGGTGTCTCTTTTACTGGAGGACGAGAACCAAGACGAGCTACTCGCTATGTTTCAAGACATCGCCTCCTACGAAGCGGAGGCGACAGTGGTGGACGAGGAGGAGGAGAATAAAGGAACAAGACAAGTGCAGAAAAAGAAGAAACAGAATAACAAGTCTGCCAAGGGTGTGTCTGGCCGAACGAACTCACTAGTATCTTTATTAATCCGTCATGCCGAGGAGACGGTCGGTGAGCTGTTGGCGATGGCAGTCGTCGACAGTCCAGTTTCTTTCTCCGACGCCCAACATGAGGCCCTTCCTCCGGTAAAGAAACAAAAACCAGAGCTACTACACCCTGATGTATCGGAGGAACTGGACGAGGCGGCCTCACGGCACCGCGAAGGGTTCACATTTCCTGTCTCCCTCCTCGCTCCTCTGTTAATTGGGGAGGACAAGGAGGTGCTGCTGGCGGCTCCCTCCTCTCGTGCCGGAGGAGGCAAGCCGTTGAGTGTCAACACACTTTTGGAGCAGTTTTACTACTACATGGACTCTGAAAAGGCCAAGACGAGACCGAACACGGACCACGACTCTACCGCTTCCGATAAAAACGTGATTATGAAGGCCGATGAGCTCTTGGAAAAGAAATGGTTTCAACAAAAGTTACTGTTTCAGTTATTGCTGAATATCGGGCTTGTTTCCTCCGATCGTCTTCTTTCTTCCAAGAATAATAAGAATGGTAACACTAAAAGCAACCCCAAGCAGAAAAAGGGTAGGGTGAATAGGAAAAGACCTCATGAAGCGACGGAAGACGAAGAAGCAGTTCAGTGGAACGAGGCAGACATGGAGACGGCCATAACGGAAGCATTACTGCATAAAAAGAGAGGCATTCAGTTTATTTCGCTCTCCGAAACACCGATTGAATGTTGGAAACTGTTTTATTATCTGGATGAATTATTTGACGCTAGGAAAGTCTTTCACAAGGGAAAGGGAAACAACAACAACAACAGCAGCGAGGAGAGTAGTAGTAGTGACGACGACGATGAGGAAAGGGATAAAAAACTGTACTACAGTTGCTTTACCGAAGCGGGCCTTCGCTTCTTGTTCTCCGTCCCCCACATCCTTGAAGGGAGGAGCACGCAACAGAACCACCTTCATGCACTGCAGGTCATAGAGGGCGTTTACGAGCTGGTATTCGCTCATGTGCGAAGGGAAACTAATATCTTGTCCAGTGTTATTACCGTCCCCTCGTCCTCGTCGTCATTGTCATCGGATCCAAAAGAATTCACCATCTTCACTAAAGAGTCCTGCTTCGAGTTTTTCTCCTCCATTGAACGCCCTGACTCTGTCGTTGCCTCGGTGGAGTCCATCTTTGAGGTAGTGCTTCAACATGGCCAGCCCCCTAGCCGTGCATTGCTCGTGTACATTCTCCTTCCCTTCTACGAGGGGGTACTCCTCGCCCTCCATGGGAGAAGAGACCACCCTTCTAATAATAATATCCACAAAACGCGTAATCCACCTCACGATCTTAGTCCACTTCGTCAAAGAGTCGTCACTCGAGTCCGTCGACTGTACGAGGGGCTGTTAAAGCTGTACACCCTCAGCCAGCACCTCACACTGTACCCTCCGCTTCAGTTCCCGTTCGGGAAATCGATTAAACCGTCGGAACTTCAGATTGACGATTATCTCCATTATATCCAGTTTGAACGACACATCAACCACACCCCCACCGCCGTCTCCTCCTTATCACCGCATCGCTGGAGTGAGGATAATCTGCTCTTTGCGAATCAGCTAGTCGAAAGGGGAAGGAAAGAGTGTCTGGATAGCCAAGGATTCTTGGTGAGACTGAATACACTATGATTGAATGCTAGTGTGTTTTATTTTCAGGAAAAGTAAAGGTTCAGGTAAAGTTCGATTAAATTTTAATAAATGTTCTTTTTTTTTTTTAATCTTTCGCTCTATACGGAACGATTATTACCTAATATAATACACATATTATCACGATTAAATTTAAATATTATAAAAAAGACAAAAACAACAGTCAAGTAAGTCATAGATATACAATAATGTGTCCTCTTTCAAGCTTCTTTTGTTTTTATTTGTTGTTGCTTTCCTTTGTCATTATATATGATTTCTTTTCTCTTTTGTTTTTCTATATACTGATTATAAATAAGCGAAA
This sequence comes from Angomonas ambiguus, assembly GCA_019695575.1. Taxonomy (NCBI): domain Eukaryota; phylum Euglenozoa; class Kinetoplastea; order Trypanosomatida; family Trypanosomatidae; genus Angomonas; species Angomonas ambiguus. The sequence continues at coordinate 170,379 of JADNSB010000030.1, read as the reverse complement.
AAAAGAAAGAAAGAAAAGAAAGGAGGAATATTCTTCTACAGGCGAGGATTCGCCACATTTTTTTTCTGTATAATTTACCCCAATAAAAAACAAACAAACAAACAAAATAATAATAATAGTAATAGTTACAATGCTGAAGCGAAACTCGTTTGCTCGGCTGCTTAAAAAACCAGCCACGTCGCTTCCTCCACGTCGGCAACAACAGTGCCCTACTACTGCTACTACCACTGCTGCTACTACTGCTTCCCTTACTTCACTGGAGCGACTTCACCGCTACGATACACAGAGGAGTACACGTGCCACTGTGGACCACTCCGCCCCTACCAAAATCTCGTCGTCGTTAGCTCTGAATCGACAGGAGGCGTGTCCAGCTACGGAGGAAGCAGTAGAGGAAGAGAGACAGCGTGCTGTGCTCACGTTACTTTTTCCGTCCCCCTTTTCGTCTGTTGGTGTCCGAGCCGGCCCCCATACAGTGGAGAGTATAGTGTCAAAGCTGTGGAACTGGGAGACAAAACATCAGAGTCCGCAAGACCCCACAGTGTTTCCCATTCGTCACAGTGTTAAGGTTAATACTTCTTCAACAAAGACGAATCGACTCGCGCTTCTTTGCTCCATGGTTTACAACGAGGGGAGAGAGGAAAAGGGGGCTGAAACAGCCACATTTTCTTATCCCAATCTACAAATCATTCATTTGTTAAATGAAATTACCAAAGAGGGTCTTCCATTTTCTCCCACAAGTGCCACTAGTAATAAGAACAACAATAATAATAGGTATAACGTGTACCCTCTGTGGCTTTCTGTGAAAAGCGAAATGCACAACAGTAGGCAGCCGTCTCTCGACTGGCAGGGAGAACAGGGAAACGGCAGTAAGGATGCCAGCCGCGCTCACTCCCTCTCTCTTCATCAGTACTACCTCACGCAGTGTTCTTCTCAATTTTTAACACTTTATAAGAAACAAATGGAGAAGGAGAGGGTAGAGGAGGAAGAGGAGTGCGGTTCCTTTATTGACAGTGCAATTACGAATTCCATTCTCACTCATCGACAGATTGTATTTATGATTACCACGTTGAATCTTATTCTGCTAGCCCCTAATGTGCGAAGTGCGTTCGAGTGGAGCTCAAAGTTGTGGTCTGTGTTTCATGAAACCCTTCTGAAGTCCAAAGAGGACCAGAAAGAAGAACATAATCTTCTTCACGGTAGTCATCCTATTCAGTACTTGATAGGTTGTGCCTTGGCGGCCTTTTGCTGCCGTCTTACCGCCTCTCCACACCCTTCTCTTCCGCCTTCTGAAGTGGACGAGTCCAAAGAAACTGTCCTCGCGGAGGGTTCTCTGCTGGACCCTGTCAGTGATACTAGTGGTGGTAGTCTGAGTAGTGAGTCTTTGTTTCTCTCTCTGTGGGAGCTGTGGACGACGGAGCACCCTCTGCCCTCGACGGTGGGAAAGGATACGGTGGTTCATCATGAGGAGGAGGGTGGTACACCGCTCACCAACGGCGCGTACCTGATGCAGTTCCTAACCCACTGCTGTCCTTCCGCTCTTTCCGCCGTGGATACTTTGAAAAAAGATTTCCTCTCGTGGTACCTACACTGCCTTCTTTACACTAGCAGCACCTCCGCAGGTGAAAAAGAGGGAGGACAACATCGTTCGGAGGAGGTTATTTCTTTACTGCAGACACTCTTTCTGGAGACAAGCAACGATGCGTCAAGCACAGTAGAAACTAGTACCAATATCACACCCCTCTACAGTGATAATAATAATAATAATAATAATATCCGTAATAATACAAAGGACTTTGGAAAGGTGTTGTCCATCCCAGTCATGGAAGAGGCTCTCTTCTACTTTAATGAAAACAGCTCCGTCTCTCACGGTGGGAGCACCACCATATACTGGAGTCTCATCCACCGTTCCCTAGCTGCTTCCATGTTTTACGAGGCGAAAAGAGAAATCCTCCGCGTTGTCGAGGTCAAACTGACGGTGGACTGTGGCAGTAGTAGTAGTGCTATTCGACGACACATTCAGCACCACAAGACCCCTTTGTTTAGTCACTTTGTGTTACTGACGAGTGTGTTGCAGTACTTCAAGTCTGAATTAGAGACCACTTTACTGTCGTTGATGTTGCACCCATCCGCCAACCCTCCTTCTAACTCACCTGAAGAAGAAAAGGAAAGAAGAAGGAGCCGCCGCAGCGGTAATGAAGCAGAGACGATGGAGGCGGCCACCAAAATTGTACACGATGTACTGTTTTTGGTGGAGTATATCCACTATAACTCCTTCACGAGGTCCTTCTCGACTTATCAGGGTCCTGCGAAACTTTCGGATTTACTCGATACTCGGTTCCAGTCTCACCGCAAGGATAACCTGGAACACTTTTTGAAAGAGATACACAGTTTGTTGTCGGTAGTATTTTCCTTCTCGCAATACCTCACCTTTAATTCCCATGGCGAGGGGGTCTGTTCCACGTTGTCTTCGCCGCATAAGGAGTTGAAGGAGCAGTTGCAACGGGTGGTGGTCACAACGAATGAACTGGTCTGTCAGCTGGTCACCCGTCTTCGTCCGGTGGAGTACAGTCGAGCCAAACCGTCGAGGAAGGAAAAGAGACCCAAATACGCTGCCAACTGGATGCTGCAACAGCAGACAGCGAGAGACGGTACTCCCCTCGTCAACTCGAATCAGAAGAGAACCCATCAGTGTGAGTATTTGCTGGCCGAGATACCACATGGGGTGTTGGTGTCGGATTTATTGAGTCAGTTTTACGTAGAAAAGGGGTTTCTAAGGGAGTCTCTACAGCTGATGAACGCACTGCTACACAATGGAGACGGCCGCTCCTCACTACCGTCTACTCCAACGGCATTTGCCTCCGAAGAAAAGGACACGGAGTCTCGTACTCACAGTTTTGTAGACTTGCATTCTTACCCTCTCCACCTGCTTGGGTCCCTTCTGCAGTCCGCTATGTTGTTCGAGTCCAATGCGAGGGCGGAGGAAACTACTTCTGTGTCCTCCACCGCTGTTGCCTTCTATGGGCATCTTTCTCAACAGCTAAAGTCCTTGTATCGGCGCCGTCAAGAGGTATTCGGGGATCACGCCGCCGTTACCTGGGCCCCCCAGGAGGCACAAGACGCCACCAGTATTCCTGAAACACCAATCACCTACCACATCGGGGAAGAGGAGGAAGAAGAAAAAGGCGTTTCGGTGCTGTATACCGCGTACCATACCCCTTACGACGGGAGAGCTACCTTGGAGAAGGCACTGACTTCTCTCTTTCCTCATCTGTATGGGGTGGACCCTAGTTCCATTTCATTTCACCCAGCTCCCTTGACGGAGAGGGCGGTGTCGCAGATACGCGAGATGGCGCTTCTGTATACTCTACAGTATCAGTCGATGCGAGGTGGTGGGTCGCCGCGGGGAGGGATGATAATCATGCCGGATAATCCGCTGTTTCATATCGGTAAGAGTAGGAAGGAGACGTCCTTTATGGAAGGGGTGTGGAGGCCGAAGGGGACAGTATCTGTATCGGCGGCAAGAAGGATGGAGGAAGAGTAATACAGCAATGAAAGTTTAAGAATTTCACCTTTTTTTCTTTTGTTTTGCTCTTCACATATTCAGACCTACTAAAACCGTTACTGTATACTAAACAGCACTTCTTTCCGATTGGGCTGTTCAAAGCTTTTTTTTTTTCTTTTCCTACTTTTCATTTCTATCCTATCACTTATTGTACTTCTTTTCTTTCCTCCCCAACTTTTTATTCTTTTGTAAAGCTCCTTTATCCCAACGATGAAGCTTAACATTGCCGATAACAAGGGCTCCGGTATGGTGAAGCAGTTCGAGATCACCGACGATCAACTTCGTCGTGTGAACCTGACTGACTACCAGCTCGGAAGCGACATTGACGGCGAGGTCTTCGGCGACCAGTTCAAGGGCTACGTGTTCCGCCTCCGCGGTGGTAGCGACAAGGATGGTTTCCCCATGGTTCCCGGCGTGCTCGTGCCCAGCCGTGTTTCCCTCCTGGTGAAGCGCGGTGCCATCGGCTTCAACACCTTCCGTGGTCGCAGTGGTGAGCGCCGCAGAAAGAACGTCCGTGGTGCGATCGTTGCTAGCGATATCGCCGTCCTCAACGTCACCATCTCCCGCAAGGGTGAGGCTGAGATTGAGGGTTTGACCGACACTGTTGTCGCGAAGCGCATTGGCCCCAAGCGTGCTGGCAAGATCCGCAAGCTGTTCAACCTCGGCCGCGACGCTGACCTCAGCAAGGTCGTGATGCGCCGCCGTGTGGTGAAGGAGGGCAAGAAGGACCGCCTGAAGGCCCCCAAGATCCAGCGCCTCATCACCCCCAAGATTAAGGCCCGCCGTGCCAAGAAGGCTACCCTCATGATCGAGAAGGTTCGTAAGTCCACCGAGGAACGCCGCCAGTACCTGAAGGCTATTGCCGCCGAGCGCCGCTCTCGCCGCCAGCGTTACCACGCCAAGAAGCACAACAAGAAGATCGCCCAGCAGAACGCCGAAGTCGCTGCCATGAAGCACTAAAGCACACACTTTGTTTCGGAGGAGCATTTTTTACTTTGATTTTTCGTTTTCTATAAAAATAATAATAATCTGTATCAGGGCAACATTGGATACCCTTTAGCTTACCTGTCGTTTTATGCTTCTGCTGTGTTTCCTTTGATACCTTTTCTTTCTCTCTCTCTCTTTCTCCTCTTTTTTTTTCTTTCCTCCCCAACTTCTCATTCACTTGTAAAGCTCCTTTATCCCAACGATGAAGCTTAACATTGCCGATAACAAGGGCTCCGGTATGGTGAAGCAGTTCGAGATCACCGACGATCAACTTCGTCGTGTGAACCTGACTGACTACCAGCTCGGAAGCGACATTGACGGCGAGGTCTTCGGCGACCAGTTCAAGGGCTACGTGTTCCGCCTCCGCGGTGGTAGCGACAAGGATGGTTTCCCCATGGTTCCCGGCGTGCTCGTGCCCAGCCGTGTTTCCCTCCTGGTGAAGCGCGGTGCCATCGGCTTCAACACCTTCCGTGGTCGCAGTGGTGAGCGCCGCAGAAAGAACGTCCGTGGTGCGATCGTTGCTAGCGATATCGCCGTCCTCAACGTCACCATCTCCCGCAAGGGTGAGGCTGAGATTGAGGGTTTGACCGACACTGTTGTCGCGAAGCGCATTGGCCCCAAGCGTGCTGGCAAGATCCGCAAGCTGTTCAACCTCGGCCGCGACGCTGACCTCAGCAAGGTCGTGATGCGCCGCCGTGTGGTGAAGGAGGGCAAGAAGGACCGCCTGAAGGCCCCCAAGATCCAGCGCCTCATCACCCCCAAGATTAAGGCCCGCCGTGCCAAGAAGGCTACCCTCATGATCGAGAAGGTTCGTAAGTCCACCGAGGAACGCCGCCAGTACCTGAAGGCTATTGCCGCCGAGCGCCGCTCTCGCCGCCAGCGTTACCACGCCAAGAAGCACAACAAGAAGATCGCCCAGCAGAACGCCGAAGTCGCTGCCATGAAGCACTAAAGCACACACTTTGTTTCGGAGGAGCATTTTTTACTTTGATTTTGTTTATTTTGAAACCAAAAATTAATTAAAAAAAGAATAATATTTGTATACATGATGAGGAAAGATTAGGAAAGTCTCTGCCTAATAAACTATGTGAAGCGGTCGTCATTCTGTTTCCTCCCCTCTTTTTTTTTCTTTTCTTTGTTTTCTGCTACTCTGTTCTTTTCCATTGAAGAGTTTTATTATAGGAAGTATCAAATTCCTAGTGCGGTTTCGTTTTCTTTCTCTTGTAGGCAGTAATAGTGTAGTAGTCTAGTATTGTAGCAGTACAACAAAAAAATAGTAAAACGTAAGAAGAAAACCACAACACCGAGGGCCCTATCCTATTTTTTTTAATTTTCTCCTCTCTCCACCATGTCTCGTCGTGTGTTTGTTCGTACGATGAACGGTGAGCTCAGCTCTTCGTGGCGCTATCAAGGTGCAGAAGCAGCCGCCATGGGTGTCAACGTAGCCACATTTGGCGGTACTGGTATTCTTGGAACGCATGTGGTGATGGCAAACGCCATGCATGGGTACACCAATCTGGTCCCTTTTCGCTTCCGTAATGGTATGCCCGGTGGTGTCCGACAAGTACGGGCGCTGGGAGACGGTACGCTAGGACAGAACTTTGACACAGATTTTGAATTAGACAAGGAGTTTGTGGTCAAGTCGATTTTGGAAAAAGTGGACAACGTCGTGAACTGCGTCGGCGCTTGGCAAGAGCCTGCTCACTACGAACATAGTCAGTCTTGGTTTTCCATGGAGGGCATTAACGTGGAGTGGCCACGTCTGCTGGCGCGATGGTCTCGGGAGCTTGGTATCTTGCGCTTCACGCACATCTCTATGGTGGGTGCGGACCTGAACAGTCCGTCTGCGCTTCTGCGACAGAAGGCAGAGTCGGAGCTCGCCGTTCTGGAGGAGTTCCCGACCGCCACCATCATCCGCTCCACGGATATGTTTTCCGAAAACGACTTTTCCTACTCCAAATACCTCAAAGCACAACGTTATCTTAAAATTGTCCCCGTCCCCAACCGCGGACTGCGCATTCATCAACCCGTGTTTGCGGGAGATATCGCGGAGGCCGTCGCCCGTTCCCTTTTACTGGACCACACGGAGGGTCGTATCGCCGAGCTCGGCGGCCCTGTCCGCTTCACCACCAACGATCTCATTCGCTGGTGTAGCGAGTGTAACAACCAGTGGCACCTCGTGGCCCACTGGCCCAAGTGGCTGTTCAAGCTGTGTGCGACCATCAATGAGGGAGGTCCTATCCACCAGGGTATCCTCCTCGGCACCAAGGCACCGACGTGGAACAAGGACTGGGTGGATCGTCAGTACGTGGATAACTGTGCTACCCCGGAGCGTGACCCGGAGTTGTTGGACTGGGAAGACTTTGGTATTCCTCGAGAAGATTTATACCGTATGGAAGAGAAATACTTTATTACTAGTGTTATGTGGTCGCAGAGCACCCCGTACTTTGAGTTTGGTACTCAGCTATAAACGTATGTATGGTGTGTGTGTGTCTGTGTTTCAAGGGAGAGTGTAGCATTTATATATAATCGTAATGAGCGTCTTGTGAAAAAAACGATTTAGGATATTGTAGTGTAGCTATTATCAAAGTACATATATATTTAGGCTTTTGCTTGTTGTTGCGCGTTACAGCTTTGTTTACTTCTGGTGTCATAGAAGTATTCTAGTTTTTTGGTGTCTTTTCTGGCAATTTTTTTCTCTTTCTCCCCTTTCCCTTTCCCTTTTCATTCAGCTCTCCTCTTGTTATTTTGTTTTGTTACGAACGCCTTATACACCGTTTTTTGTTTTTAGAACAGCCCCGGTGTGTGAAACTTTTCGAAAAATTTAGATTTTTTTTTTCTTCATCATTATTATATTAGAACTCTTTTAGATTCAATTAAATTCTTTTTTTTTTTACGTTTCTTATTTTTCGCTACACACTTCCCAGTATATATATGTCACTGTATATTCCATGGTTGTTGCACCAAATTCAAGAGGAAGACCAACAGGAAGAGGACTTGCGTCGTTCCACCAATAGAGAAAAGTTTCACTCTCTTCTCCGGAATGTTTTCTTCACATTAGACGAGGACGGAGACGGACTAGTCGCTACAAATGTCATTTATAATGCGTTTGGCGCCCTCTGTGAGGATGCAGCAGATATTATGGAGGAGGGTATTCCGATTTCTTTTCCTCCACCCCCACACCTTTTGAAGTGTGACCACCCTCTGACCAAGGCGGCGGGAAGAACCCCTTCGTCGAACACACGGAAGCCTAGTTCCTTCAATCTACCCCAGGAGCGCCGTGGGGAGAAGGAGGAGGACGAGGAGACCACGGGGCTGGTCCAGCACTTGGAGTCCCTCTACACCAGTCAGATCGAACCGTCCGTAGACCTGTTTGGGTTTATCCAGTGGTTCAAGGCGGAAACTGGAATTGTAGAAGACGCACGGATGTTCACCGAGGAAGAAAAAAAGGCGAACCAGGTCAGTGGAGACAACGGACTTGGTGGTGAGAGGTATAATCATCAGTCTAGCAGCCCACAGGACTACCTCCCTCTTCCAATGGGTACCGCCTCGGATCCTTACGCGTTCGTGAGCGAGCAGGAGACCGCTACGAAAAGGGGCGAAGAAAGTAGCAGAACAGGTCGACTGCAAGAGTACCTCGGACGATGTGAATACCTCGTGCAGCGGCGCCTCTCCTCTGCTCCACCCCACCACAACGACGACCCCTCCCACTCTCTTTGGTCCACTCCAACCGTTCTCAGCAACAGGGAGGTGTTATTTCTGTTGGAGCTGTTTCAGACCCGTTTGGACCGAAGTGGAAAGGGATACGTGAACGAGTCGGAGCTGGCAGAGCGGCTGTGGGAGTGTTTAGTGGTGGAGTGCCGTGATCGCTCTTCTTCGGAGGAGGAGGGAGGGGAGAACCCTCCAGCAACAGTTTCCTCTTCCGCCTCCCTCCCGAACCATACGGGGGGAGACGTGGACGAAAAAGAGGAGAAGAAGAGTACCTTTTCACAGCTCGTAAACCAACTGTGCCGTCCTACCCATGACGCTAACGACGACCCCCACCTCAACAACCACAACGATAGTAGTTCTCAAACGCACAACTTTTTTTTTTCCGTCCGTAGGAAAATTTTGCGGCATTTATTGATGCTGTCTCGTCGCATTCTTGAACAACACAATACCCATCCCATCTTTGAGATGGACAGTTTTTCCCATTTGTACCCAAAGAATAGTCAAGGTGTGGATACTAACGGCGGCCATGAGAGGCCAGTCATGACGTTTTCTTCGTTTATCTTATCGTTGTTAAGTGGCCAAAGCATTTTACCCCCACAGTTATTGTTACTGTCCACGAATAGTTCACATCAAGAGCCACTGAGCCACAACACTACCAGAGATGGGAACCTGCTCGACACGACCGCAGATGCAACTTGGAGGGAAGACCCATCCTTCTCTCTCTACGCTCCTCCGTCTGCCTACTGTAGCGCCGAAGAAGAGGTACCCAACCCCTTTTGGATCTCCCCCTTCGAGGTGTCATCCGTATCCGAGCTGCTCATCGGCTACGCCCATCAGCTCAGTTGCTTCTCCCCTTCTTCTTTACCAACCCCCCCTTTGGAGGAAAAGGCGCGGCAGCTATCGGAGCGGAGACGTGGCCGTGGTAGTTCACTGCCCAGTCACTCCCCCTCCCCAACGCCATGGAACACCAACGACAGAGAGACTGTGGAGAGGGACGTGGCGTTTATTAAACCGGAGGAGCTGGAGCGATTGCTGAGACTAGATATGCCACTTATCTTTCCATTTCCTCACCATAAGTCGGGCCACAGGACGATGGAGCGGTTGATTGACTCTGTCGTTACCTTTGCGAAGGAAAAGGTACTGTATAATCCCGCTGAAATGACTAGGGTGACGACGAATGACGTTCATGAGAGTTCACATTTTCACGGCATCTACCTGGACGAGTTGATCGAGCTATACTGTCAAGATCCTTTCCAGGTGCTCAACTACGCCCCCACCCAGGACGCTGCCCCTCCTGCGTGGACTCTGTGGAATCTTTCCAATCGTATTCAGCTGTGTATTCGACAGATACGGCGATGGCTCCCCTACGCCCTACAGCGACAGTTGTGCGAGTTGCTTCTTACCCTCCGTCGTCCTCGAGGGGGATCGGACCACTGTGAGGAATCCTTTCACCTCTCTCTAATGGATTTAGCCTCCTTACAGTCTACCATCCCTTCCTTTATAGGGTTCATTCACCCCCATGGGAGGAGGGAAAAGGCAGGACAGTGCGCCTCCTCGCCGCTCTTCCCACCCGCTGCCCCTTCTTCTTTACTGCTGGACACCAATAAACAGGAATGGGAGGCGAACTTTGAGAGCTGTGTGGAGAGTATCGCCCGCCTTGTAGTGGCTGCTGCAGAGCCGTCTTGGCTCCCCCGAAAAGAAGGTCAATCCATGTTGACGTTGGATGCGTTCATACAGCAGTTGACAATAGAGGTGTACTGGAGGGAACCACCAAACTTTATTCTCATGACCCCAACATTTAAGAAGAAGGAGGAGGAGGCAGCTGCAGCGAAGGGAGGTATTAGACGGTATATAGGACTACCGAAAATACGACGCATTAGTGTTTACGAGCAAGAAAAGATAAGGAAGCGAATTCTCGCCTTTTGCAACGTTCATTCCAGTGAAGGACTCCTCTTGGATTGTATATTGGAGGAGTGGATCGCGTCCGTTTTGATCGATCCGTCCATCGTTCACCACCAACACGACGACGACGACTATAATAATAATAGTAGTGGTAACATTAACAGTCGCAGTTTGTTGTTCCTTGGATATATGCCGTCCGCTGGAGCACAGTGTGTGGAGTACCTGGCGGAGCTACTGGTAGCTTCCTCCTCCGAGGCGCCTCGTACAGGTGGTGGAAGAAACAACTACTTGTTCTGCGAGGAGCGATATTGGTTAATGAAAAGTGTGTCCATTCACTTTTTTGAACTCCTGCAAAAGTTGATTCTTTTACACTACAATGATAACAGCACCCACACAGGCACAGGCGACGGAGGTAGTAATGGTCATTCTTACTCCAATGGCAACAGTTTCTATAAATATTTGTTAAATCCAGCGCACACAGTGGAAAAGAAAGTGAAGTTTTTGAAGAAAATTTGCCTCGATCGGATCACCAATCATCAATATGTTAATTACCAAAATGGTCTGGTAGGGGATAGCGATCCCGTCCGCCAGAGTGATACTCCTTCTAAAAAGGATACCTTTTTCGACCTTTTGTTTGACGCGATCGAGAACGACTATCCCCTCGATAAAATGGAAACTGAAGCGAGTCCCTCCTTCGATACCGGTACGACTCATCTTGAATCTGAGCCTCTCCCCGAGGAGGCGGTGAAGAGAGCGTTCAAGGAGCGAAGTGAAGTCCGTTTAAATCATATTAACATTCTCCGCGATCGGGCCGACTTTGCCATTCAATACTTCTACGCCTTGTTCTACGCGAGAGGAGAGGTTCACCCTATTCACAGCAACGATAGCCATCACCACAGTGGTGGTGGTGGTGATGGTAACGATATCTTAACCCAAATTTCAAGAAAGTTGTGTGAGATACCGAATTGCAGCCCTTGGTCCCACCACCGAGAGAATGGACCGGGTCCGAAAAGAATTGTGTGGGACCTTGAAGTGGCGCACGACGCGTTGAAGGATTTGTTCTGCATAGTGTTACCCTTTCCTGCGTCTCAACTGTCAGACCCAGCCCATGATGAGAATGAGGATGAAGTAAAGAAAACAGAGGTGAACCACTCCAGTACCGATAGCAGGAGACTTAATCATAAAGCACTTCAGGTCTACGTACATTCTTTCGTGAATGACTTTTTATTTTCAGCGGGAAGGATTGTGGAGAGTCATAATAGGGATGCGCGGGATCAACACACCGTTTACGTGGATGTAACAGTCTTTGTACTTCGATGGCTGAGTTGGTTTCCTATAATGAGTATTGACGCACTTCTTCCTTCTAAAAGCTCAGAGACGACGGAGGACGAAGGACCTTGCCTTTACTTTCCTCTATTTTCCTACTCCACCACCCCCGGCGGTAAGGACCATGTTGATGATGACAAGGACAATAACAACAACGACGACGACGACGACGGTGGTGAAGAGTGGAGACGGGAAAAGGAAACACTTCACTCCCTCTTACTCGATGTAAAGCGACTGGAAGAGATTGAACTAGAGATGGAGCCACCGTCTACGTGTTGTAGTCATTCTCCTTTAGTCTCACTGGCACGACTCAAAACGCTTCTTTATCTCGAAGAAAAGGACAGACGAAGGGTCCTTTTCCCTCGATACCGTCTCCCTCTGCCACCAGACGGTAGCGCTTCGTTTTCCACCACCACTGTCGATCCACAGGGGATTGGGATTCAATACCAGTTGTACTTGTTCTTTCTCTCCGTGATGCGTCTTACCCAAAGCAACTGTGCGTGTTGTGGGTCGAGGAAACGGGTGGGAGAGGTGGAGGTGGTGACGGGTCCTACCCTCTCTGCGTTACGAGATGGTCCCCTTACGTCTCAGGGGCTGGAGAGGGACGATGGTTGCTTCTTACGACTCCCTCTTTACCTTGTGAAGCGTACGATGGAGTGGGGACCCCAGCAGCAGCAGTTGGACTACTACTATTGTTACGAGTGGCGGTATCATTCGCTACTGTACTCGAAACTGTTAAGTATGTCGTTTCCGGTCGAGGTGCAGTACCAACTCGTACAATACCTAAAGCCTTCAATGGATTCGACCCCACCCACGCAGTGGAGTTCATTGATTCTTTTGGCATACAAACAGTTTCTCTATACGAGTGGTAGTCGTTCGTCTTACTCCTCTTCACCCCCTCGTTCTTCCCTATTGGTAGTAGCGGGCTGTGGGGGTTTGGACTACTCGTATCACACTATTGACGGGAGGGAAACCGTCCAGGACAAAATTGTATACTATGAGCAGTTTCCCCAACCCCACGTAGAAGGTAAAAAGGACCCAGAAGTCTCTCCACCTCCCTTGACGAGAGTACAACAGGAAAGGAAGGAGGAGAAGGAAAGGACAGGCGTTAATAAGGAGAATAGAGTTCCCCGTCGTCCCGACCGTCGCCGGCTTCAACCTGTGGAGTTCCATAACCGTAAGAATAACACTATTATTCGTAATGTGACCAATAATAATAATAATAATAATAGCAATACGAGTACGGTTCTGAAGGCTGAGGAGAAAAAGGTGTTTATCCCACCCGAAAAAGAGAAGAAGCGGTCTTCGAGCAAGGACAGTCCATTGCTCCCTTATGTAGCGGTGTACAGGGAATACTCTGGTTCTAATTCTCGCTCCAACAGTAAATAATCTTCTTGAAAAAAAAATATGTATTTATAATGGTATCATTTTCTTACTAGAGTTCCCCTCCCTCCCTACATACGAAAGTGCCAGCACGGAGAGAGTAAAGTGTATTAGAATTATGTTTTTTTACCTTTTCACATTTTTTTTTTTTTTACTTTGGTTTCGTTTCCGCGTGTTTTTGGTGCTTCACTTATTTCATTTTTGCTTTCTCTCTTTTTGTTTAATTCACACATAAACAATAATAATAAAAAAAAGAGAAAAGCAAGCCCCTTTTATACAAGAGCCACTTTTACTACATCAACACACACACTCACACATTCCAACACATTTATCAAACAAAACAATAAAAAAAGAAGCATTATAACTTACTAAATCATGCGTCGTGCCTTTCTCAAGTCTTCCCCCGTCTTTGCTGCCGCCGTGCGCCAGTACGCCAGCCGTCTGTACACCGACAGCCACGAATGGATTCAAGACGCCAGTGGTGAGGTGACTATTGGTATCTCCAGCTATGCTCAGGAAAACTTGGGTGATGTCGTTTTCGTCTCCCTCCCTCAAGTCGGCGACAAGGTGTCCGCCAAGGATGTGGTCGGTGAGGTGGAGAGTGTGAAGGCGACCAGTAACGTGTACTCCCCTGTGGATGGCACCGTCACGGTCGTCAACGAAGCCCTCAAGGATGAGCCCGGACTCATCAACCAGTCCCCTGAGGATAAGGGATGGCTGGTGAAGGTCAAGTGCACGGAGATCCCCAAGGGTCTCATGACGGAGGAGGAGTACAAGAAGTTCCTTGAGTAAAAAGATAAAGAAATCGTACAATGCAATTTCTGATTAACCTACAAAAAAATAAAATAAAATAAAAAACAAAATAAAATAAAATGAAATATAACAAAGAAAACACACACACACACACATATATGTCAACCACCATCGTTGTGAAATAAGTTGGAGTGTGAGTGCAAGTGCGCGTGTCGGTCATCGTTGACGCGGACACTATATCACTGCACACCCCTTTTAGGAACTACTTTCTCTATTTTTCTTTTTTTTTTCTTAGCTGTTAGCGCAAAATTTTTTCTTTTATTCTCAAACTGTTTGTAAAAAAAAGAAAAATATATAAAAAGAATAAAACGAACTTTTTTAAATACACACACAAAAAAAAAAGAAAAATGGTGTACAACTTTTCTACTCTAAAGACGTACAAAAAAGTATTTAACCGCTTTTATTGTCTATACTCCTCCTCTCCCTTTCTTTTTTTTTTCTTCTTCTCTTTTCTCCCTCTCTAAATTTCGTTTTTCGAATGAATAACTTAGGTTTAATTCCCATTCCTAGTACTCACACGTACATTTTTCTCTCTCTTTCCCCCACTAAGATGTCGATTCCTTCGCAAGTTCTCTCTATTGTGTCGGAGTTCAACCCGTTCTACATCGCTGCGAGCGCGATTGCCCAGCAGGTGTTCGCCATGGCGTGGTTCGGCTGCCTCGTCCACCACCTCGACCAGTACTGGACTGCCGCTGATAAAGGCGTCCGACGCTTCGAGCACGTCGTCTTTCACTACCCCCCTCTGGTGAGTGCCACTGTCAGCTTTCTCTCCTCCGTGCTTCGGTCGATTGCGATTGCGTTTTTGGTGTCGGTGTTCAAGGCGGACTCTCTGGCGGATTACCAGGCGGCGGCGGTGTTGGTGGTTATTATTGGGCTGGTGCGTGTCCACCGCCACTTCAGCTGCCAGAGACCGCTACCACTTTTGGTTACTGAGACTGGCTTTGAGCTGGCCGCGGCCATGATCTCCACTCTGGTCCTCTATTACATGCAGTTTTACAAGGTGTAAGAAGGAGGAGGGTCCGGTGACCACTCGCTGATTTAAAAACAACAACAACAACAAATGATTAATATTTAAATAAACCAAAAAAAAATAAAATAACGAGACCTAACCGACCAGAAAAAGAATAGATATTTTTTTTTTTGAATCCTGTTTCTTAGTTGTACCAATGATAGACGCTTTTTCACTAACACACCGTTTTATTTTTTCTTTTCTAAGAATATTTGTTTCCTTAAGTGTTTTTATTTCCTTGTAGGCTACGAATATGGTTTCTTCTCTTCTCCTTTTTATTTTTCTTACTATTTTGCTCCACCAGAATAATAATAATAAAACTATTAGCTAAGATTAATAAGATTAATTCATCCATCCATACAATTCTATATATATATATATATATATATAAATTAATTAATTGTATCCCCATGACCGAGTACTGTTATTTTGAAATTTCCATTGGGGGAAAGAAACTCCCAGAGCCGATTGTGATGGAGCTCTTCGACAGTGTTACCCCAAAGACGTGCAAGAACTTCCGGGAGCTGTGCAAGGGCAATGACGGCGCCAAAGTGCCCAACACGGACACCCCGATGACCTACCTCAACTCCACCTTTCACCGTGTGATTCCAGGCTTTATGATTCAAGGAGGGGACTTCACCAACCACAACGGCACCGGCGGTGTATCCATTTACGGCGAGAAGTTCGAGGATGAAAACTTTGAGGAAAAGTGCGAGAAGCCGGGTCTGCTCGCGATGGCCAACGCCGGCCCCAATACTAACGGCTCGCAGTTCTTTATCACCACCGCCCCCGCTCCGCACCTCAATGGCAAGCATGTGGTGTTTGGTAAAGTCGTACGAGGAATGAACACCGTCCGTGCCGTCGAGCACGTGGAGACCGGGGCGAACGATAAGCCGGTCGATAGCTGTGTGATTACCGGCTGTGGGGTGTGGACCAGTCTACCCCCTGTGGAGCCGCCTGCCGATGGGGACACCTACCCCGACTACGTGGAGGACTACGAGGAAACCGCAGAGGAGTTACGGGTCAAGGCGGGAGAGAGCGTACGACAGATCGGCAACACCTACTTTAAAGAAGGAAAGTACAACGAGGCGATCCAAAAGTATGAGAAGGCGACTCGTTACTTGGCAGCGGTGTCGGTGGATACCAAAGAGGCTCAGGTGGCCTGTCTCAATAATAAGGCGATGTGTGCGATTAAGCTGAGGGAGTGGGGGGAGGCACTGCGGGCCACCGAGTCCGTGCTCCAGCTGGACCCCAACAATGCCAAGGCACACTTCCGGCACGGAGTAGCGGCGATGGGCTCCAACGACCCTGAGACCGCGGTAGAAAACTTCACCAAGGCACACGAGTTAGAGCCAGGCAATGCGGAGGTGGTCGCAAAGTTGAACCAAGCAAAGGAAATGGCGAAGGCGAAGAAAGCAAAGTTGGCGGCTGGACTAAAGAAGATGTTCTCCTAAAACTAAAAAAAAAAAAAAGAAGCATGATAGTAGGCGGGAATACATAAATATTTATATAGTTTTTTTTTTTTTTTGTATATACATGTTTTTGTATTACAAAAGAAAAAAAAAAAACAACAACTTATTTTTATATTTATTTATTGTTTTATTTCTCTTAAACAGTATATATTCATTTGGCTATTTTATTGGTAGGCGCGTTGCTGCGCCTCTACTAGTAGTTAACCCTTCTGAATTACCTTTTTTTTTCTCTCTCTCTTTCTTTCATTCTTTCTATTGAGAATAATTTCATTCCATTTTATTTTGAAGTTTTTGTACAGACTACTCTAAATTTACTCCTTTTACTCTCTCTTTTTTTTTTTTTATTCTCTTACTTGAAATTAGAAATTCTATTTTGTTAAAATATTTCTACTTGTTTCGTCGATAGAAGCTGAGAAACCAACAAAATATATAATTAAATAAAACAACAACAACAAAATAATAGTAACAATAAAAAAAGTCGATATAGAAATTTCTCATTATTAGATTTATCTCTAACGGGCATAACAACAACAACAACAACAAAAAACATGTCTTCCCTTACCCCTCCTGATGCATCAGTCTTGTGTGCCATCACTACTAATAATAGCACGGGTAGTCAACTGATCGCCACTATCAACGTCACCCTACAACACACGTTGGCGGATGTGCGGGAGATACTGGTGTCTCTCGCCAAAGGCGGTGACGGCGGCCCCAAAGCCGTCATTGAGGAACCCATCAATGTGCAAGATGTGGAGCTCAAGAAGCAGATCCTCTCTGCCCCTCTCCACCCGTTTGATCTGACCGAATCGTTTTACTTTGTTCGCTGTGGTGGGTGTCGGGTGGTGAAAGGGGACGAGGAAGTCCGTCGTACGGTGGAAGAAACCATCCCGCGGTATCCTCGGTTCGGAGTGCCGCCCTCGCCGTGTTGGCACCTCTCCCCACCGGTTCCTACCGTCCTAGTGAATGTACCGTCGTTGAGGCCAAGACGAGGACGAAAAGGGAGCCGCAAAGGAGCGGCGGCACCAGAACTGGAGCAGCACGGTGGTCGCCGAGTAGGAGCGGTGTGGCTGCAGATTGCGCAGGGCATCGCCAACCGCCCTTACGTCATCACCCCGGAGAGGGTGCTGGGGGAGCGGTTACTGATCCAGCAAAAGTTCCTCTATAATCAGAGAGGCGGTGGGGGGCA
>JADNSB010000030.1:0-153018 GCA_019695575.1 Angomonas ambiguus | reverse complement strand
AACACTTTAACGTGCTCACCTTTGGGTCTAGTGTCACCCGATGGAATGCGAATGTGGTCGACCACCTCGGCCGTACGCTGCTTCATGAAGTGTGTCAGACGGGGAATGACTCGGCGGCGGGCTATCTGCTCTCCAAGCCGTATGTAGTGGTGGATCAGAGGGATCGTTCGGGGAACACCGCACTCCACCTCGCCGTGTGGGCGTGTCGGGCGGCGTGTGTGGAGCTGCTGCTAGAACACGGGGCAGACCCTTTAGTACCGAATAACCTCTCAGGGGATACCCCATTGCATTTAGCGCTACTGCGGAAAAAGAAGGGGGCCGCCATTGTAGGTCTTCTTTGTGCGCGTCTTCGGAGTCGCGGGATAGACACGGAAGTCCATCTATCATCGATCAAGGATCGTGACGGTTACAGCCCTTTAGAACTCTTTGACCTCAACTCTCCTTCCTTATTTGAACTCTGTCGGGAGGGTAGTTTTACGGCGGTAAAGGCAATGCTGCACCACTATCTCTTTCGTCCGGCCCAGCTGAAGCGGCGGACGCCCATCATGCACCAAACCGTGTTACACGCGGCGGCGGAGGGTGGCAACCTGGAGGTATTACGGTACTGGTTGAATGACATGGAGTGGGTAAAGCGCACCTGGTCGCAACTGACCGATGCACGATTGCAGACCCCTCTGCACTGTGCCGCGGCCAAAGGCCATGTTCAGTGTGTGCGTTACTTGAGTGAATGTTTCCCAGAGCACCGAAGTGCGCAGGACATTAATGGAAATACGCCTCTCCTATTAGCGCTCAAGCGGAGACAGCTGCAGGTGGCGGAACACCTGCTGATGAATAGCAGCCCCGGTACCCTAGCCGCCGATGCACAAGACAACCAAGGCTTCACGGCGTTACATGTGGTGTGCAGTCTAGGGATGGCCAAGGCGGCGGGGGCCTTGTTGAAGCACCACAAGGCGGGAGTAAACGTATCCACCGAGTTAGTAGACCCAATGGAGCGGCAGTGGTCTCTCCGCGATGGCTACCGGAATGTGAGGCTCGTGTCGGAGCGGGCCACCTTTACTCGGGCTCGCCCTACCCGCCGCCTGACCGAGCGAGTGAAGCAAGGACAGATGCCAGTCAGTGTAGCCCCAGAGAGTGCCTACGAGCCCCCCACTCCTGCCGCTCTTGGCTACCGGGCCGGCGCGGGTCGGAGGGGGTATACACCTATCCTTTGTGCGATTCTAGCCGGCTCCGCTTTCAGCGTCACGGAGCTGATTGAAGTATTGCTCAAGTACGGCGCTGTCGACAACACCGCCGACGCACGGGACCTTTTGTACTACCTGATCACCCACAATGAATTCGATTTAGCCGAACACTTTTTCCTGTCCTCGCCCTCCACTGCCGAGGAGCTGTCTCGGGACAACTGGCTCCTCTCCCGCTTCTGTCAGTCTCGTCACACCGAGGGGGTGAGGTGGTGCTTGGATCATCAGTGTGGAAAGTTAAACAGTGCTCTAGGCGGCAACCCTCTTGCGATTGCCGCCCGTGTGGGGGACTTGAATACGGTGCAGTACCTTCTGTCGATCGGCGCGGACCCCAACGTCAAGTTGCTCCTCGCTGGAGAAGACGCCACTGAATCCCACCCGTCTAGTGTACTATTACAGGCCATTTATCAACGTCACGACCACCTCGTTCCATGTCTATTACAAGCCGGCGCACGTATTGCTGCCGGGGACGGCAGTTGGTCCGCGTTAGAGGTAGCAGTGGAGCGCGAATTAGAAGCCGTTGTCTCGGGTCTCCTTGGAACCAACCGAGTCAACGCATTGGACGTCTCTCAAGTGTTGTCGCGGTCGCTTTCTTTTCCCAAGTTGGGCCGAATTTCGCCCGCCACCACAAGACTGCTCGTGCAACTCGCCAAGTACTACGACCCTTCCGCCTCTGTCGTTCATCCCTCCGAATTGCTTCACATGGCCGCCCACTGGAAATGGTTCACAGTCGTGGAGGCGCTGATAGAGAGCTTGTTCAAACAACCGACTTCTCTGTTGCTTGAAGTACTTCAAGGGTGCCCCCCACCGCCTAAAAGAACGACGGAGTGGATCGAACCGCAGGTGGCGCCTACCGATTGTACGTGGTGCTTGGCCACAGGGAATAAAGGAAATCGCCGCTCCCTTTGCAAGCCCCCCAAACGATTTTCCCGCCTCGTTACGCCAAACTACAAACGCCTTCGTCTTCTCAAAGAAAGTCTCCCCCATCGTGTATGCATCCGTGACGTCTATAGTTATGCCATGGAGGCGGGACGTAAGGATATCGTCCTGCGGCTTCAGCGGGAGCTGCGTCTCCGTCCGTGGACCACGTTGGATCTCTCCGGCAGAAACCTCGCCGACTATGCGATGCGGCTGAATGACGCCGACATGATACGGTTCGTTGCTGCCCTGGGTATCCCCCCGCGCTACCGTTATGGGAAGCGGATTCCTGCCTCTTCGTTTGCCCCACTCGTGCGCGCCGTGTATGCCAGTCAATGCGTTCCCCTTCAGGACGCCGAGGACAGCCCCGCTGAAGAAGAAAAGAACGCCCCGGGTGACACTGCGATCACGGGACCGTCTCCCTCTTCCATGGACGTCTTCACCAACATTCTTGTTTCCCTCATCGAGGACCCCTCCAGTAGTAGTCGTCTGTTGTCGGAGGTGGTGGAGGAGCACATGGAGCAGTACGGCGCGGTCGACCTCTCTGGCGCTGGTAGCTGGTTCGACCCGGTCTACCTAAGTTGTGTGAGGGCAGGCCGGTTAGACTTTATTCAACTTTTCCATGAAACCTACGCCTGCCCATTGGCCAAGTCTACGGAAGGCAAACGACAGACCGCTCCATTGCTACTAGAGGCTACTTCCCGTAACGATGTGGAGTGTCTTCGTTACTTACTGAGAGCAGGCTGCACCCCACATACCAGGGCGTTGGCGAATGTACGTTATGCCAAGTACATTAGGGTAAAGAATGCCGATACCATGGAGATTACCCCTCTCTGCTTAGCGGCATGGATGGGCCACTTGGAGATGATACACTTACTCTCCTCCTTCAGTCCTATCCGGATGGAGGACTGTGATGAGTCCAAGGGCGGGGTGAACGCGGATGCGATCAAGGCGCTGCTACGGGGGGCTCGAGGAGCCATTAGTGCACAGAGAGACCAGTTGCTAGCAGGCGCGGTGAGGGCGATGGCCACTGCTGGTCACCCCTTCCTTTCCCCCCTGGTCATGCGACTAGCGACCTCCAAGGGAATGACGCAGACGGTAAAGGTGTTGATTGACTTCTACGGGGCTCCAGCGGTAGAGGCCGATTTAGTACCCGAGGAGGTGAGCAGCTTGTTCCACCTGGCAGCACGAAAGGAGCTGTGTCCTTTACTCCGCTCTCTGTTAACACAGCGGGAAACCGATGAGTTTGATACGGAGCGCGTGCGTTGGACCACTTTTGCGACGGCGGTACGGGAAAAGATGAAGAAGACGGAAGTCGAGACCAGCGCCAAGTTCGCCGTTTGTGTAGTGGACTATGCTCTGTCAAGGGGCTGTGCAGAGGGAGCGATGCTGCTTCTCGCGGTAGGACTACCGGGAACTGGCAAGGCAGAGTCCCACGGCAGTGTCCCTCGCATCGTCACCGCCTTAAGAAACGTGTTGCAGCACTTTAACCGAGTCAAGGACGCCTTCCAGCCTGGTACGTACACGGTGCTTCACGGCGCGGTGGAGTTGGGCTATGCCGAGGTGGTGCAAGCACTGACCGCAGAGCGGCGATGGCTGCCGAAGGAAACGACCGCCTCTCTGGTCTCTCCTGCTGATACCAACGACTCTCAGACTCGGCGTCCCCCTGCCCCTTCGGTGTATGCCCTCGCTGGATTGCAACCCAATGGGTGGAAGTGGGCGTCGAGGTTGGAGGAGACGGCGGCGGTGACGGTGTATCAGAATCGCCTTCGGGCCTCTGATTTTTTCATCTTTATTTTTAATCAAATTCCAATCACCCGCGTCTTGGATACCCTTTGCCGCCTCCCGGAAAACGCCAAGACGTACAGCCAGATGTTCACTTTGTTGGATGAAGAAGGATTTCCCCCGAGTTTCTTGACCACACAGTTCCACCGTCATCGAAGAGATCTCTTTTTTCTCGGGGAGCGGTATCTACTGACGTCCTGCACCCCACTAGCCTGTGCGGTAGCCGCCGGCTCCCCCGAGTGGGTGGAGTATCTCTCCTTCTGTCAGCCCACCATGTCCCACCACCGAGCCACGGTAACCCGGGTGGTATCGCGAAAGGAGGCAAGAAGCGGAGGAAGGGCTGGGGAGGAACCGAACGAGAAGGAGACAGCGGCTGCTGCTCGCCGATTTCGGGGGGACAAGTACGTCCACAAAAATCCACAGCACCGTCTCCATGACTGTCTACCGCGCCGTCCTGCTGGCCCTATTCCAGAGCTGTCAAAGGAGACCTCGACGGTCGACGTGTTGCTCCTCTCGGTGGCCGCCCTGAGCAAGGCACATTACAGCGGAAAACACCAAAGTGTTCGAGTTCAAAAGACGATTATTGAGTTTTTGCTTTCTCTTCCAGGCACGATACGTAAGGAAAATATCAATCTCGCGGCGATTGCCTTTGCCGCAATGTCCTACTGGGACTTGCTGACGAGTCTTATCCATCGTGCCTCACAGGTTCACTTGTATCGAGAGGCCAGCCTCAATAAGGGTCGATTCTTCCATTCCATTCTCCAGGATGAGATTCCCCTGCTTCTTCAACCCGTGATTGGAGCCTATCGACATGTTGCACAGGCTGCTGCGGCCAAGGCGCCAAAGGATGTGCTGATGGATGTGGCCAATCATTCGACTAGAGGAGATATTGAGGAGGCCTGTGACGCACGCGGACACACCGCTGTATTTCACATGCTACGGCATCAACGGATTTCGTCTTTCGAGGCTTTTGCATCGTTGCGGGTGTCGATGAGTTCTAGCTGCTGCAGAAAGCACGGACAGACCCCTCTCATGACGGCGTGTGCCTTGGGCCACTTACCCCTGGTCTCCTCTCTCTTGAAGCCCTCGCGTGTGAATCAACAGGACCGTCTGGGGTTCACCCCTCTTATGTACGCCTCCCAGTACGGACACTTGGCTGTGGTGGAGCTGCTCCTTGCCTCCAACGCCGACGCCGGTTTACGAAATCAGTTTGATATGACGGCGGTGATGATCGCGGCACAAAGAGGGCACGATCATGTAGCCTATCCCATGGCGCAGAACTTCTCCAAGATCCACTACTTCCACTCTACTCAGACGTCTCTATTGCACTGTGCGGCGATGGGCGGGGCCAGTCGCACCTGCGAGGTCGCCCTTCAGTCGGTCGTGGATGCGAGCGACATCTTGAAAGAAGATCAAGACGGCCACTCCGCCCTCTCCCTGGCCTACCAGTTCGGCAGAGCCAAAGTACTGCGTCTGCTGCTAGCCGCCCTCTATAAAGGGCAGTCGGAGGGCCGTATACAAGCCTCCATTCAGGAATTAGGGGGCGAGCTGGAGTTGAAGTTGGTGAACTGCGATTCTTCGATCCCTAATTACGGCTGGCTGCAAGGTGTGATGGAGGTCAATGACACACTCAGTAAGGAGATCCACCAGCGATACTATCAAAAGGACGGCGCACAGGAGCATTCTCTCTTTTACCGCGCCAAGGCCTATGGACCGAGAACCAAGTCGTTGCGTCACCTCGGCGAGCGCCCACTGTTGTGGTGGTGTGCGGCGACTGGCAATGCGGTGGGGGTTCGTGTGTTGGCTGATCTCAACGTTTCCGACGATTGTGAGGCGCTACACACCGCCGCGGCGTACGGGCACATGGATGTTCTCAAGTTACTAGTGACGCTCCGCATGTCCGATGTCAATTCCCGTAGCCGAAAAGAAGGTTTGTTTGCCTTTGAGGTGGCAGCGACTGCTGGTCAACGTAGCTGTGCGACGTATCTTCTCTCCCACACGAAGCCCGATCCCTCTTTTCTCCTCCCACCCACAGACACTCCGACTATCCCCGTACACAACATACTGCACCGTCTGGCGACGGTGTGTGGGGCGGAACTACTCCAACGCTTTGTCGAGCGACTCTTACAAGCCGGCGGGGGTGCGTCGGTCCTTTGTCAAAAACTGCTGGAGGAGTTACAAACACCCGATGAGGTGGGTCTGAGTCCGTTCGAGTACACCATCGCTACCGGGGACCCCGCTGGAGTGCTGCGTGTGGCGCAACTGTTGCAGCAACTCCGTGCCAAGGCGACGGCTGGGGAAGGAAAGGCAAAGACAGATGTTCCCATCACTATTTCCAACGCGTTGTTTCGCTTTCTCCCCATCCTCTCTCCATCAGTGCGTACGCTGTTGTTTGACTTTTTTGACGTCCGTGTGGTCGCGCAGACGGTAGGGTTTGAAGAGAAGGAGGCGGTGCACCCGAGCAAGACGAATCGGCGGTCGGAGGGCAGTAGAGGGAGTGGTCAGAGTACCCCCGCCACCACCACCACTGCGGGTAGTCCAGGCCACGAGAGATCGAGTTTGCTTTACTCTGACCACGGCGAGTTCCAACTTAGCGATTACTCCGTTCGCCGCCTTCGATTTACCGATGTACGCCTGCTGGGCATCACGGCCCTCCAAAAGTGCTCCTTCTGTACTCCTCTGGTAGCCTCACTGTTCACCCAAGAACACGAACGGTTGGTACTCCGTGAGTTCATGAAGAGCTTTCCATTTCGCATACGCTACAATCCCGACTCCTTTCGCAAGTGTACCCTGGCGCAACAGCTTCAGCTACTCCAGTGGCTCGGTAGCTCCCTGATTCTCTCCCACTACGACCACGCCAGCAGCAGAGAGGTGGAGTCGATCGAGGTGGAGATTGTGAACAAACCGTCCGAGGAATTTATTCAGACCGATTCGGCGCGTCTGTCCCACTCCCTCTACATGAGCAACAATGGTTACGTGGGGATACCCGAAGTCACCGATTTCTTGCGTTCTGCCCATAAAAAGTACCGATCCTCGTTGAAATCATCGTTGGAGCAGCTCACTCGAAGGGCCACAGGTCTCCTCCGCTCCCTACCTCACCCCGCCCTCCGTCATGGTACTGTCGTGGTCGAGTGGGATATTCCGAACCTGCCTCGTGGTGGTCCCTCCGTCCAAGAGGACCGTCTTCTGTGGCATTCCACCTTCCTGCGAGTGCACAACACCCTTCACAAGTTGATCGATCTCTTCCGCTTCCAGCTGACCGATCTGCTCCAAGAAACGGCGGAGGAAGATCTTACGGCGGTGGTCTCGGAGGCGCGAAGGGCGAAGGGAGCTCTGATCCGGTGTGTGTTCCGGGGCGACTCCGACGTTGAAATCTTCCCTGCACTTCCGTCGCTTTCCCCCGAGACACCAGAGTGTACGCTTTGCTTCAACATGGACTCCATCAGCGACGCCCGGTATGTTTTCATGAACACCGTCTACAAGAACATCGCGGCCGACGTGGCCCTCGTACGGGTACACTACATCCGTGACGGCTTCATCAAGCGGGCGCGATACTGTTTGCGCTATCCTGCCAAGATTGCTCCCCCCAGCAGCACTGACGCGTCGGCCGTGTCGGAAGGGACGAACCCCACGGAAAAGAAGAAGGAGTACACTATGCCCCACGTACAGTTTAAACTGGAGCTGGAGGGTGCCCGTCTTGAGGATGTCCCGTTGGCGCGCTTGGAGGATATGATGCACCAGGCCGCCTCGGCGTTGGAGGCAGTACGACTGGATCCTGCAAAGGTGGCTAAACAGCACATGCTCCGGTTTCACTCCTCTGTTATCGTCCATGAAAGCTTGTCTCGTCGACTACGAACGGTACTGGTGCTCTTTACGACGAAGCGGGAACCGTTGGTCAAATTGAGCGGCGAAAAATTAATGTTGTGCTTCAACTCTATCAGTTTTCCCATCAAGGCGGAAGTGATCACCGAACTACAGCGTACTCTGATCGAGGATGAAATCACCGCCTGCCGTCGACTCCTTCCCGAGGTTCACTCGGCCATGACGCAGAAACTGTCCACCTACCTCCCCGCCGCGAACCTTCATATCGACCTGCACACCATCGATGAGCAAGAGCTCGACCGGGAGCACGCCGTCTCTGCCCTACGTTTGCTCATCCACCGCCACAGTGCATACGTGCTACAACCGTTGGTGGAGGGAGTCAGCATCGGTTGGGATGGAGAGCTAGGTAAGCTAGTACGGGAGGCGGTCCATACCATCACCCTCACCCTCGATCTTTCGGGTGAGTACGGCACGTGCTACTACCACCGGGAGCGTCGACAGCTGATCTACTACTGTCCCCTTCACTGCGTAGAGAAGCACCTCTACATGAAACACTCGTGGCAGCTTCTTACCTCCCAGCAGATCGCCTCTCAGTTGCTTATTCAGCTCACCGTGTATTACCCCACCCTGCCTCAGTTGTTGGATGTCACCAAGTGTTTTCCGGGGTGGTCTCAGGTCCTGAGTGGTCGTGTGGTGTTCTCCAGGGTGGCCGAACGTCACCGTCTGAGCATTCAAGCCCGCAACCTACTCAACCAACCTGTGCCCACCACTGGGGTGCAGTTCCGTGTGCTGGGCCGCGTGGAGGAGGTGAACGCGAAGGAGGCAGAACAAAAGGGTCGCTATACGCTGGACTTCAAGGCCCCCACTTCAGCTGGGTACCACCGACTCTACCTCCTCGCCCAGGGCCACCAACTCCTTCAGTCCCCTCTCCGTCTGTTTGTCTCTCCGGGGGAGTTGTACCTTCCGCACACCAAAGTGGTCTCCCCCTTCAACGCGGTTATCGCGGGTCAGCCCTTCATCGTGTCCCTCAGGCTGTACGACGAGTTTAAGAACGCCTTATTGTTGCTTCCCACGTTGGCGGTGGAGGCGGGCCTTGGGAGCCGACTGGAGGTGCTGAACGTGTCCGCACACGGCGGCAGGGTGGTCCAAGTGGTTCTCCAGGTGCCCAGTGATGTCAGCGAGGGGGCACAGGAGTTTACTCTACTGCTGAAGGAGGCGGGCAGTTCGGAAGCGCCCTTCTCCTTGTCTTTACCCCTCCAGGTAGCATCCCTGAACACTTATGAGTCCATCTGCACCCTCCGTAAGGGTCTACCACTGGAAGCGTTGCTGAAACACAAAGCACAACTTGAGGCGAGGAGGAAAAAGCAGCAGAAACGACAGCAGCAAATGGGACGTAAAACGAGTCTCTCCACCACTCCGGAGCAAGGCTTGCCAGACTCTATTGACGCCGACTTGCAATTTCATTGTCACTCTGAAAACGTACATTCCCCCTTCTTTGATAAATCAAAGTTCTACTACCGCACGCTGGTACGACGGGCAGAGCGGGTGCGAGTGTCGAAAGATTTGAAGTCGTTGGGAGGGTCATGGTCGCTTCGTGGGACAAGGTTTGCACCCTTGTTGTCACGGAAGGAAAAGTCACAACTAGAGGGAAGCGAAACGGTCCCAAAGAAGGGAAAGAAAGTAGAGACCACTACAAAGTAAAGGAAACCAGCAAATAAATAAACATGCAATGAGGGCAAAAAGTATGTCGTGAAGTTAAAAAGATAAATCACACCACCAACACCACCAACAGCCTCCATCAATAATGAATAAAAAAAAATAAAAGTAATTTTGCAAGGAAACAATAGTATTTAAATTCCACTTGAATTCAATAAAATAAAATTAAATTGCACACCCAAGCAAACAAACAAAGGAGATAGATAATAGTTTTACTCCTCATCATTCTTGTTAGATTATAGAGTTTTTACCGTTTGCGTACCATTAAAAAAAATAAAATGAATATATATATATATATATATATATATATATACATATACATATATTCTACCTCTCTATTTTTAATTTGTTTTACCCCAATGATTTTTCTCCCTTTTCCCTATTTTGTTTTGAATTTCTACACCTTGAAATCATTTTTCTCACTCCCTCTCTCTCTCTCTCTTTTCTACTTCACACATACACACACACACACACACACACATTCATAGCTCGAACAAAAGGACTCCACAGCACAAAAATGGTCAAGCCTATCATCCCCAAGAAGGTTGTGAAGAAGCGCACCAAGAAGTTCACTCGTCACAACTATGAGAAGTTCCCTCAGCTCCCCGGGAGCTGGCGCTACCCCCACGGTAAGGACTCTCCGGTCCGCCGTCGCTACAAGGGTATGAAGGCGATGCCCAACAAGGGTTACGGCAGCGACCGCATCACCAAGTACCTCACCCCTGCCGGTTTCCGTGCCTTCCCTATTAACAATGCGGAAGACCTTCACATGCTGGTGATGCAGAACCGCAAGTACGCTGGTGTCATCGCCAGTACTGTCGGTGCCAGGAAGCGCAAGGCCATCGTCCGTCGCGCCCACGAGCTCGACGTTCGTCTGTTGAACGGTAACGCCAAGCTCACCAAGGTGGAGGTCAAGTAAACAGCTAGATTAGTCTTTTCTCCCCTTTTTTTTTTGTATTCCGAGAGGAATAATAAAAGAAAGGCACAGAAACACTTTTCTACTGTTTCTTTTTTGTGACCCTAAGATGTTTTTCTTTCGTCTCCCTTTTCTAGTTTTTTTCCTTTTCTGTATATGCACAAAAAGAAATCAATGAAAGGACGAAGGAATCTCTTACTTTTGTTTGAGTATATCTTTATTTTCTCATTTCGAAAAAAAAAAAAACTCGTTATTTTATTGGATCTGCTGTCCTCCAGGAGAGGGAGGAGGGGAGGGGAAGAGACGATCTTCCTCTTCCTTCCATGTTTTTGTTTCATTGCCCATTGCAATACTCAAAATACTTTTTTCTTCCTTTTCTTTTTTTTGTTTAGCATACCCCCTCTTTTTTTTTTTGTTTAAATATATAGATTAGAATTAGATACCCCCCCTCAATGGCGGAGGAACAGTGCATTGCCTTATCAGACTACGACCCGTTTGCCGAGGACGAAATTTCATTTGAAAAGGGAGATGTCATTCACGTCACCGCGAAGGGAGGCCCTTCAGGGTTTTGGCAAGGTTATGTGCACTACTGTCGCCGCACCCAAAGCTACTTTCGACCTCTACCGCCGTCGACAGACCCTTCTTCCGCTTCCTCTTCCCCCAAGGGTACTTTGACAGCAAAGAAGGGATACTTCCCTAGCTGCTTTGTCACCTCTAACCTCAACCCCACCGCCTGCCGGGATGGGTTCTGTGACAAGGCGGTGACCCTCTACGATTACAAGCCAGACCGTAAGAACCCAACAGTGGAGAGGGTGTTAACGTTTAACAAAGGGGAGGTACTGACGGTCACAGGGCCGAGTGCGGTTCCTGGGTGGTGGTACGGGGTACGGGAGGCCTCCTCCTCTTATTCCAGCCCTCCCTCTCTCTTCCCGGTCCACTACGTCAGCTGTGATATTGTGCTGGCCGTGTTTGACTTCCAGGGCCGGGCGCGACAGGAGCTATCCTGTGCGGTGGGGGATGTTATTTTAGTGCACCGTCGGTGGAACGATGGATGGTGGGAGGGCACGGTGGTCGGTCAGTACCGCCCTGCTATCCCCCCCGAACCTCAGTCGGTTTCAGCGGACATCACACGGTACGCGGACAGCGATAGTGAAGGGGAGGACAGGGGCAGTCCGGTTCGCCTGCAGGACGTTAGTGTGAATAGCAGCACCTTTTCGAGCCAACGGGAGCGGAAAGCTAAAAGGAATGTCCGAGGTATCTTTCCGAGCAACTACACGATCCCTAATGTTCCTACAAAAGAGCCCTTCTTTTTTTGTCAGACCTGTAAAACGATATTGACCTACGAGGACCCCTCTAGAGGAGGAGGAGGAGGAGGAGTCTGTCAGACCTGTGAGAAGCACCAACACATTCGGGAGGTGATGGAACAGAACTTGGAAACCTATTTTTTAAACCGAGAAGAGAACCAAAAGCGGGGGGTCCCGTTGGACCTATTCGGCCATCTCAGTACACTTCCACCCCCCGCTGTTTCTAGTAAGGAGGGTGCCACGGCCCTATCGCCGCAGAATAGGACGAACACTACCACAGGGCATCCCGTACTACTAGACAGCGGCCACACGGAGGAGTCTCCCTCGACAGCCCGCTCGCGGCGCTCTACGCATTTTGATCCAAGTATTCATCGAGGCTGGTTGTCGTGTATTCAAAAGAAACGAGAGAAGTTGTTTTCTCTCTTGAACTACAGGGATGTGGCGGAGGTTAACAGCGATAGAATCAAGTTTGCGGACAGCTAACCATACTTACATACATATATACACACAACAATATAAAGAAAAATTGTACACTTTTTTTTTATTTGATTCTTAATTGCTGTCTGTGGTTGACAATAATAGCACAATCAAAAATGAATAAAAAATAAATAAATGCATCGCTGTCACTTCTTTATTCCCTCTTTTCTGATTTCTTTACACAACGGTAATAACTACCGAAAATAAAGGATAACATTTAACTTGGACAGTTTATAGGAAAAAAGGGCAGAAAAAAAAATAAATAATAATTAAAAAAGAAAACAGAAAAGGCGAATCTTCGATTCTTTTTTTTTCTTTCTTTCTTATCTCCTGTAGAAGTATCATTAGGCGTGAATAGGGAAGAATATGCCTCCTAAAAAAGACCTCTCCAACGCCCCTGTGCTGCGGATGGATCACGAGGATCAGGTCCGACTGCTGAGCGAGGCGCTCCTGCGGGAGTACATGCACAAGCTGGGCTTTAAGGAAACCCTTCGTGCGTTTGACGAGGAGAACCCTAGAGGAGAGGATACCATTTCCTCCCGTGCCCTCATGTCCGATCTCATGGCGCTGTCCGCGGAGACGACGGCGACGCTCAAGGAAAAGGGAATAGAAACCATCATGGAAATGCTATGTGACTTGAGAGTAGAGCGTCGTATCCACACAGCGGAAATAAAGGAAGAAATAGAGTCCATTGAGGTTCCCGAGATCCCAGAGGACTACGCAAAGTTGAAGGCAGCCAGTGAAAAGAGGAAGCAAAAGAAAAAGGAAAAGGCAAATAGCATGGGAGGCGACGATGGGGAAGACGAATTGGACAAGAAAAAGAAGAAGAAAAAGAAGGAGAAGAAAGCGAAAAAGGAAAAGGGGAAAGCAGAGCCCTCCGTGGATGAGTTTGGCCTCCCGCTAGACCCCGCCATAACGATAGATGATTTACTCGGAAGCAGCAGTAGTTCTAGTAAAAAGGAAAGCGTCGAAGGGCAAGACGAACGGAATGGGGAAGAGGAGGATGGGGAGCGAGAGCTGGAGTTGCGAGAGAGCACCGAGGTGTACAAGAATAGTGGAGAAGGGCGGGACGGTGCGGATCGCAACGAGGATGTCTCTAACGGCGAAGAGGAGTCGCTTCATGGATCTACAGGGAATGATGTCTACGGCGGCGCCCAGCTGCTCCCCTCCGAGGCAGCGCTTACCGCCCTTCGTGTTCTCTGTGGAAAGGAGGGTATCCCCCCTGACTCCTTCATCCATCAAGGGTTTGTCTTTGATGAATCCATGGAGTACGCCCTTATCCAGTGGCAGCACGGCCCCAGTGCTGCGATGGCGGCCATACAAGGGTTCGTGTGCGCCTATTTCTACGAGAAGGAGTACTACGCCCCAACAGAGGAGAAGCAGCGCATGTGCCTCAAGAGGGCTTTGATCACTATCCTTACCAAGGCCCAACCACAGGTCAAGCACGTTGTGTTAGTTCACGGTCTACTGGGAAAAGGAAAGGAGGCTAACCGACGAGTGCAACAGCACATGCGTAGCCAACGGAACTTTTATCAGTGGACCGGGTTCAGCTCCACGGAGGAGTTGGAGGAGTGCCTGGATGCCTTACTCGACGCGGAAGGGGGTTGGGGTGAGGAGAGAGGGAGTGGCCTGTGGTGCTTTCTCGTCTCTGTTGTTCTTAGCAGGGGAAGCGCTGCGGTAGGCAAGGACATGGATGTGACGTGTAGTGCCCTCATCCACGACGATGGCTCGGGTTCACTGGAGCTGTGTAACCTGTGTCTGACCGGGCGGGCTGTGAGCTTCACCTTCAACCACGAGAGCGGCTCCCATCAGAGGGGGTACACCTCCAGCACGCTGGTCGGAATCCTCAGCGGGGAAACAGAGGAGGAGGAAGGGGAGGACGGGGGAGAGTCGGTTCAGCGAACGTTTGCCACCGAGCCCTCCTTCCCTAGCTGGGTGATCCACTGCAAACACCGTCGCTACTTCACCAACATTTTTATGAAGAAGGACCTCCGAAAGACGTTTCACCAAAAGAAAAAATTGGGCGGCGATATCACGTTAGAGTTTGTCTACTGGGACTGTGCCACCGAGGACGACGCGGTGGAACTGCAGGTGATTGTGAGCTCCACCGGTCTGGGTCAAAGTCGTAGGGCGGTTGGGGCAACGTCTTTCGTGACCAAGGCACTTCTGACGGTGCCCATGTGGTCCAGTGGACACGTAGACTGGTGTGGCAACTCACCGATCCGGGCACCGTAGGGAGAAAGAGATAAATAGAGAGAGAGAGAGAGACACCGAACCTGTTCACACTTCAAATACTTTCTATAGACACGTATTAGTTTCTCTTCTGCATTTTTTTGTCATTTTCTGTCATTTTTGACATGAATGTAATGTAACTGTACATTTCTATCTCGCTGTTTTTTTTTTCCCTTTTTCCTATACACATTAGTGTGTATACAGGTGCATGTCTATTTCACAGATACTGTGGTACCTGTTTTTTTCTGACTGTTATTATGATTCTCTCTCTTTTTTTTTCTTCTACTCTCCAGTTATTTCTAAAGGTTCGCCTTTTCGTATTACTTGACTGTAACCCCTCTTATTTTTTCACTTTTTTTTTCATTTTTTTTTATATTTATATAATCTATTCGGTGTTGTAGCCAACCATAATTTCTTAAGCGAATACAAAGCCGTTAAGCAAAAAGGTTCGGTTTACATTGAGAGATTCCATATCGATTATACAAGTCATATTGTATTCATTTGATACCCTATTGTTTTTCTGTGTTAACCTAAATTTTACTGTAATATTTCTTCATTCATTGACGAAACATTACAGTAAAAAGAGACCTCCTTGAAGTTTATACGCATACAAAAAGCAAAAAACAACAACAACAAAACAAAACAAAGAAACCCCAAATAGAAAACACCGCACGAATCCCGACTATTGAATGTCCGACAAACCCACTGACGAGGAGCACACTCCTCCTGTCAATCACTACGTCGACGCGGCAGTCCCTGAGGAAGGAGCCCAGCCGTCTCCCGCAAACGAGGAGACACCTGCCGCTGCTCCCACCGCGATGGAGGAAAAGGACAAGGAGCAACTAGAGCCAGAAGTAGGGGAACAGGCGGAGTTTTCTGACCGCGAAGGGGAGGACGCGGTAGACCCCAGCGACATTGACGTTGAAGTAAAGGCGGGGTCTCCGGTGGTTCCCCCTTCTGTAAATCCAGGAGACCAGCAAAAGTCTGTATTTCACGATGTGGATGCCCACGAGGACCGGGCAGCAGCCGAATCGGGTGCCATCTCCTCTCAACCCGCCATCAACCGCTCCTCCAGCGATAGCAGCAAGGCTATTCCTGGTGATGTGATCAAGGAGGATAAGACAAAGACGCCCCCTGAAGCGGATGGCGACGACGACGACGACGACGACGACGATGACCACCCCAATCGGTTGGCCTTTGGTGATGATCAGGGAGACGAGCCTACCCCGGATCACTACGAACCTACCAGCAAGTGGTGGGCGCTCTCCTTGGAGAATGTGTTCAACCTTGTTCAACTGGACGAACCGAGCACAGGTATCGCCAAGGAGGATGTCCCTCGTCATAAGGAAGAGCTGGGCGGGAATGAAATCCCGATCAGCGGAGGTGCCAAGTGGTACTGGATTCTGGCACAACAGTTCATGAATGCCATTACTGTCGTGTTGGTAATTGTCGTGGTGATCAGTGCCATCTTTAAGGATTGGGCCGAGTTCGGTTTTGTGATGTTTATTTTGGTCTTCAATGCGTCCCTCGGGTTTTACCAAGAGTTCGGTGCGGAGAAGTCCCTTCAGAGTCTGAAGGAGATGACGGCTGGTGAGGCCAAGGTCCTCCGCAACGGTGTTCCTGAGATTGTGTTCATCAATGAGGTTGTGGTGGGCGATGTCATCATCCTCGAACAGGGTGCCTCCGTCCCCGCTGACTGCCGCATCTTTGAGTCGAACAGTCTTGATATTGACGAGGCCCTCCTGACCGGCGAGGCGCTTCCTGTCTCCAAGCACACGAACGTGATCCCGGACCCTGATGACCGCTGCGCTCTGGGAGACCGCAAGAACATGGCGTACCGTAATACCCTGGTGACGCAGGGCCGCGGTAAGGCTGTGGTGGTTGCCGGTGGTCTTAACACGGAGATGGGTAAACTGGCGAAGCGTTTGAACGAGGGAGGAAAGTCTGAAGGCAAGACGGATCTGATGAAGAAGCTTGATTACATGATGTACTTTCTCTTTGGTGTCTGTATTGTGCTGGCTATCATTGTGTTTGCCGCCAATAAGATGAAGTACTCCCCTTCCACGCTGTCGTACGCGACGGCGGTGGCCATTGCCATTCTCCCCGAGTCTCTCTGTGTGGTGATCACGGTCGCCATGACGGTGTCTGTGAAGCAAATGGCGCAGAAGAAGTGTATTATTCGAAAGTTACCTGTGCTCGAGGTGCTCGGTGGTGTGACGGATATTTGCTCTGACAAGACGGGCACGCTGACGGAGAACAAGATGGTGGTGAAGAAGGCGGTGATTGGAGTCAACGAGGTGTACGCGGTACAGGGTGCACCTTATGAGGCCTTTGGCGAGTTTGTTCCTGTGTCCGAGAGTGGCGCATTGGGAGAAGGATTCAACATGGCACACAAGCATCCCGACAACCGCCACATGTTTGAGTTCCTCAAGTGTGGAGCCCTCTGCAGCACCACGATTCTTCACCCCTCCTCTGAGGATCCTGATTTCCTCGAGGGTAATGGTAACCCCACCGAGGTGGCGATCCAGGTGATGACGTGGAAGGCGCAGCTGAACCGTGAGCACTTTATTCAGGAAGGCTGGCAGTGCATCACCGAGTACGCCTTTGACTCTAGCATCAAGCGCATGTCGACTGTCTGGCAACAACACGACAATACAGACCCCTACCTTTGCGTGAAAGGAGCCCCGGAGCGGGTGCTGGCACTGTGCAGCTGGTATATTGACCGCAATAACGGCAAGAAGGTTGCCCTGACGGAGGAGGACAAGGCGACGGTGAACCGTCACATCAGCACTCTCGCCGCACAAGGGCTGCGTACCCTGTGCCTGTCGTACCGCGACAACCAACCAGGGGAGTTCAAGATTCCCTCCGACCGCCCCTTTGGTGAGGCGTACCCCCGCGAGGAAGTGGAGCAAGACTTGGTGTACCTGGGTATTGTGGGTATCTACGACCCTCCCCGCCCGGAGTCCCGTCCGTCTGTGATTGCCTGCCAACACGCTGGTATCGTGGTGCGAATGCTGACGGGCGACCACACCTCCACTGCGGGTAGCATTGCCTCTATGCTGAACATCATCGCACGCCGCGACCTCGAGGATCCTGTGATGCTGCAGGCTGGCCCGGACTTCGATAAGGTGGACCCCGACGTGATTGACGGCTGGGCGGACCTTCCTGTGGTGGTGGGCCGCTGCTCCCCGGAGTCCAAGGTGAAGATGATTGAGTCCCTCCACCGACGTAAAAAGGTGGTGGCGATGACTGGCGATGGGTTTAACGACTCTCCGAGTATCAAGATTGCCGACGTGGGCTGCGCGATGGGGTCTGGTGTGGATGTCACGAAGGGAGTGGCTGATTTGGTGATCACCGACGACAACTTCTCCACCATTGTGAAGGCTGTCGCGGAGGGTCGTCGTATTGGTCAGTGTATCAAGAAGTTTGTTGTGCATCTTCTTTCCAGTAACGTAGCGGAAGTGATTGCTCTTATTTGCGGTTTACCCATCCGTCACGAAGATGAATCTGTCTTTGTACTTTCCCCCATTGAGATTCTGTGGTTGAACCTTATCACGTCCGCACCTCCTGCCACCGGCCTTTCGATGGACAAGGCCAGCTCTGATATTCTTCAAGTACCTCCGAATACAGGTGGTTTCTTCACGGTTGAACTCATTTCGGATACTGTCTACTACGGGTTTTGGCTCGGTTGCTTCACACTGTTAAGCTTTGTGCTAGTACTGTTCGGATTCAACGACGGTCCCACTGGCCACGACTGCAATAGTCATCGCGGAGAGGACTGTCATCAGATCTGGCAAGCCCGCTGCACCGCGTTCGGTGTACTTTACTTCGGTTTACTCGTCCATGCCTACACGGTGCGTCACCCACGCTTCTCTATTTTCAAAATGAAGTTATTCGATAACAAGTGGATTTATGGCTCCTGCATTCTCGGTACGGTCTTATTCATTCCCATCGTGTACGTGAATCCGATTGCTCATGGACTTTTTGTGCACCACATGCTGACCTGGCACTGGGGTGTCCTTGCTGTTAGCGTGGTGCTTTTTCTCGCTCTTTGCGAAATCTACAAGGTATTCAAGAACTGGTGCTTCCCGATTAAGAAGAGTATTGTTCATGTTGAAGAAGGGGAGGTGGACGAGTTGCTGCAGGAGTACCGCACCTTCACCGAAGCCGGACACGACGATCGTGACGTACAGAGCATTGCTGAGGAGAACTTACGTATGTCGTTTGCCTCGCATGCGGGTAGTGTGGCGACGGCAATGACCGGCTCCTTCGTTATGCAGACGAAGAAGGGGAAAAAGAAGCATAAGAGGTCACTGTTTCGGCGCAAGTAAGGAAATTAAAAAAAAAAAACGTTTCAGAAGAACTATGAAGTGTTCTGAAAAGTGTAACTAGTGCCTCATCTGTTTTTTTTTTTTTCATCACGGACTTTTAGGGTAAAAGATTCTTTTTTTTTTTATTTTAAGTATACCATTTTTGCTGTCTGACGCATTCTTTTTATAACTTTTTTTTTGTTCTTTTACTATTGTTAACAATCAGTATTCGTAAAGTCCTTTTTTTTTTTAATTAGTATTCGCCAATTCGAGTTTTTTTATGTTCGTGTTTTGCTTTTAACTTTGTTTTTTTTTTACTTTTGTTGCTATCTTCAGCTAGCTGTCGATTTTTTTTTTTTAACTCTTAGGGATTCCAAAACGAAATGCAAAATGATAGAGACAATACAACATCAATAAAAACAACCAAATTCGTAAGAAGATGTTGTACTCCAAAGGAAGGTAAAGTTGTAAGCAGTAAAAATTGTAGAGTACAGACAAAAGGAAAGGAGTTCTTTTTTTTGTTTTCCCTTTATTTTTTCCCCCTTTTTGCATCCCTATTGCAAAAAAAAGCAACAAAAAAAAACAAAAGTATCATCATTGAAATTTATATCGATCAGTTTCGGTAGCTTGTTCACCAAGTGCCCCTCTGTGTTATGTTTCTTATTTTTTCTCTTCGGGATCTCTTCCAAAAAGAATAAAAAAAGCTCAATCTATTTTCTTTTTTTTTTTACAGCTATCTACAACTATTCTAAGTAACCCCTCTAACAGAAAAAAACCAGTTTTGCTGTGTTATGTCTGATAAACGATCCGAAAAGGAACATTCGGAATTTACTAAAGGAAATGTCGAACCAACGGCTACCGAAGAACCGGCGGAGTTTTCCGACCGTGAAGGAGAGGCCGCATCTCCCGATACCATCGACGTAGAGGTAAGGGCGGCAACCCCGGTGGTTCCCCCTTCTTCTGAAAATCCAGGAGACCAGCAAAAGTCTGTGTTTCACGATGTGGATGCCCACGAGGACCGGGCAGCAGCCGAATCGGGTCGCGCCCCCTCTCCACCCGCCCTCAATCGCTCCTCCAATGATAGTAGCGAAGTATACACAGGTGATGTGGTGGACGATGAAAAGACAACGAAGACGCCTCCCGAAGGTATTGCCGAAGACGATGACGATCAACCGAATCGGTTGGCCTTTGGTGATGATCAGGGAGACGAGCCTACCCCGGATCACTACGAACCTACCAGCAAGTGGTGGGCGCTCTCCTTGGAGAATGTGTTCAACCTTGTTCAACTGGACGAACCGAGCACGGGTATCGCCAAGGAGGATGTCCCTCGTCATAAGGAAGAGCTGGGCGGGAATGAAATCCCGATCAGCGGAGGTGCCAAGTGGTACTGGATTCTGGCACAACAGTTCATGAATGCCATTACTGTCGTGTTGGTAATTGTCGTGGTGATCAGTGCCATCTTTAAGGATTGGGCCGAGTTCGGTTTTGTGATGTTTATTTTGGTCTTCAATGCGTCCCTCGGGTTTTACCAAGAGTTCGGTGCGGAGAAGTCCCTTCAGAGTCTGAAGGAGATGACGGCTGGTGAGGCCAAGGTCCTCCGCAACGGTGTTCCTGAGATTGTGTTCATCAATGAGGTTGTGGTGGGCGATGTCATCATCCTCGAACAGGGTGCCTCCGTCCCCGCTGACTGCCGCATCTTTGAGTCGAACAGTCTTGATATTGACGAGGCCCTCCTGACCGGCGAGGCGCTTCCTGTCTCCAAGCACACGAACGTGATCCCGGACCCTGATGACCGCTGCGCTCTGGGAGACCGCAAGAACATGGCGTACCGTAATACCCTGGTGACGCAGGGCCGCGGTAAGGCTGTGGTGGTTGCCGGTGGTCTTAACACGGAGATGGGTAAACTGGCGAAGCGTTTGAACGAGGGAGGAAAGTCTGAAGGCAAGACGGATCTGATGAAGAAGCTTGATTACATGATGTACTTTCTCTTTGGTGTCTGTATTGTGCTGGCTATCATTGTGTTTGCCGCCAATAAGATGAAGTACTCCCCTTCCACGCTGTCGTACGCGACGGCGGTGGCCATTGCCATTCTCCCCGAGTCTCTCTGTGTGGTGATCACGGTCGCCATGACGGTGTCTGTGAAGCAAATGGCGCAGAAGAAGTGTATTATTCGAAAGTTACCTGTGCTCGAGGTGCTCGGTGGTGTGACGGATATTTGCTCTGACAAGACGGGCACGCTGACGGAGAACAAGATGGTGGTGAAGAAGGCGGTGATTGGAGTCAACGAGGTGTACGCGGTACAGGGTGCACCTTATGAGGCCTTTGGCGAGTTTGTTCCTGTGTCCGAGAGTGGCGCATTGGGAGAAGGATTCAACATGGCACACAAGCATCCCGACAACCGCCACATGTTTGAGTTCCTCAAGTGTGGAGCCCTCTGCAGCACCACGATTCTTCACCCCTCCTCTGAGGATCCTGATTTCCTCGAGGGTAATGGTAACCCCACCGAGGTGGCGATCCAGGTGATGACGTGGAAGGCGCAGCTGAACCGTGAGCACTTTATTCAGGAAGGCTGGCAGTGCATCACCGAGTACGCCTTTGACTCTAGCATCAAGCGCATGTCGACTGTCTGGCAACAACACGACAATACAGACCCCTACCTTTGCGTGAAAGGAGCCCCGGAGCGGGTGCTGGCACTGTGCAGCTGGTATATTGACCGCAATAACGGCAAGAAGGTTGCCCTGACGGAGGAGGACAAGGCGACGGTGAACCGTCACATCAGCACTCTCGCCGCACAAGGGCTGCGTACCCTGTGCCTGTCGTACCGCGACAACCAACCAGGGGAGTTCAAGATTCCCTCCGACCGCCCCTTTGGTGAGGCGTACCCCCGCGAGGAAGTGGAGCAAGACTTGGTGTACCTGGGTATTGTGGGTATCTACGACCCTCCCCGCCCGGAGTCCCGTCCGTCTGTGATTGCCTGCCAACACGCTGGTATCGTGGTGCGAATGCTGACGGGCGACCACACCTCCACTGCGGGTAGCATTGCCTCTATGCTGAACATCATCGCACGCCGCGACCTCGAGGATCCTGTGATGCTGCAGGCTGGCCCGGACTTCGATAAGGTGGACCCCGACGTGATTGACGGCTGGGCGGACCTTCCTGTGGTGGTGGGCCGCTGCTCCCCGGAGTCCAAGGTGAAGATGATTGAGTCCCTCCACCGACGTAAAAAGGTGGTGGCGATGACTGGCGATGGGTTTAACGACTCTCCGAGTATCAAGATTGCCGACGTGGGCTGCGCGATGGGGTCTGGTGTGGATGTCACGAAGGGAGTGGCTGATTTGGTGATCACCGACGACAACTTCTCCACCATTGTGAAGGCTGTCGCGGAGGGTCGTCGTATTGGTCAGTGTATCAAGAAGTTTGTTGTGCATCTTCTTTCCAGTAACGTAGCGGAAGTGATTGCTCTTATTTGCGGTTTACCCATCCGTCACGAAGATGAATCTGTCTTTGTACTTTCCCCCATTGAGATTCTGTGGTTGAACCTTATCACGTCCGCACCTCCTGCCACCGGCCTTTCGATGGACAAGGCCAGCTCTGATATTCTTCAAGTACCTCCGAATACAGGTGGTTTCTTCACGGTTGAACTCATTTCGGATACTGTCTACTACGGGTTTTGGCTCGGTTGCTTCACACTGTTAAGCTTTGTGCTAGTACTGTTCGGATTCAACGACGGTCCCACTGGCCACGACTGCAATAGTCATCGCGGAGAGGACTGTCATCAGATCTGGCAAGCCCGCTGCACCGCGTTCGGTGTACTTTACTTCGGTTTACTCGTCCATGCCTACACGGTGCGTCACCCACGCTTCTCTATTTTCAAAATGAAGTTATTCGATAACAAGTGGATTTATGGCTCCTGCATTCTCGGTACGGTCTTATTCATTCCCATCGTGTACGTGAATCCGATTGCTCATGGACTTTTTGTGCACCACATGCTGACCTGGCACTGGGGTGTCCTTGCTGTTAGCGTGGTGCTTTTTCTCGCTCTTTGCGAAATCTACAAGGTATTCAAGAACTGGTGCTTCCCGATTAAGAAGAGTATTGTTCATGTTGAAGAAGGGGAGGTGGACGAGTTGCTGCAGGAGTACCGCACCTTCACCGAAGCCGGACACGACGATCGTGACGTACAGAGCATTGCTGAGGAGAACTTACGTGTGTCGTTTGCCTCGCATGCGGGTAGTGTGGCGACTTCGATGACAGGTTCATTCGCAATGCAGACGAAGAAGGGGAAAAAGAAACAGAAGAGGTCACTGTTTAGGCGCAAGTGAGAGAAATACTTGCGGAGGAGTGAAAATGCGTTAAAAAGTGTAACCTAGGAGAATAATGTTGTACAAAAAGGACCCTAAGTTTATGTCTTTTTCTTTCATTCCTTTAGAATGCTTTTTTTTTTTTTTACTTTTTTTTTTTTTTACTTTACCTTTCCGGTGTAGCTCCAAATCTAAATTAACTTTTAATTTGTTTTTGGTAAATTTCTTAGCTAAACCTTCGTTGCCGTCTTCAGCTCGAAGAAGACTTGGACAAAATTTCCTTTCTTACTAACTTAAAAAATGATAAATATTGAGTCTAAAAACAAAAACAAAAAAATCAAATAAACAAAAACAACAACAACAACAAAAACTAAATAATATAACATAATATAATATAATATAATATAAAAACATGCTTTTAAATTAAGTACATGATTCAACTGGTAAAATGCTTTTTTTTTTTTATTGTTTTGGTTAAAATTAAGAGGAAGGTAGTATATATATATATACATGTCTATGTATCTATATTTATATAAATAAAA
Source organism: Angomonas ambiguus (assembly GCA_019695575.1). Taxonomy (NCBI): domain Eukaryota; phylum Euglenozoa; class Kinetoplastea; order Trypanosomatida; family Trypanosomatidae; genus Angomonas; species Angomonas ambiguus. The sequence continues at coordinate 129,457 of JADNSB010000030.1, read as the reverse complement.
TAAAACGACTCTTTTTTTTTAGTGTTTTTCTTTTTTATTTTAATTCGTTTTTTTTTTCTTTTTAAAGGACTAATATTATCTCCGTTTTGAAGATTCTGTTGTGTAGCGTCCTTTTGTTGTTGGTGGCTTTTGGGTTTTACTTTTTGCTCCTATTTCCTCTACCCCTCCCCCTTTTTCTTCAAAAGGATTTTTCTTTAAGAAAACACTAGCTTTGATTTTTTTTTCTTTTAGTTTTATTTTTTTCACTTTTACGTATATATATATTGCGGTTTTTTTTTTTTTTAGGTCAGAAGCTTAACAACAGCAACTAAGTAGTACCTCCACAGTTCCTACCACTAGCACTACTACGGGGCTAATTATCATCGTTTTTTCTTTTATTTCGTACACTTCTCATTCACGTAGGAAATAAACAAACAAACACACAAAAAACTAAAAGAATAATATCAACCACTGTAAGGAATCATTACTTCGATTTAACCATTGAAGTTGTTTCTTTTTTTTTTTTGGTGTTATTGTTTTCCTTCAGTTTTGTAAACCACTACGCCTTTTTTTTTCGTTTTATCGTGAGTAAATAAATAATGGCGTCTGTCGGAACTCAACGAGTGATGGTGGCGGTGCGTGTGCGGCCGATGCTGCGCGAGGGTAGCTCGCTTCAGTGTCAAGAGAAGTTCGAGCTACAGGCGGTATACCGGACAGGCGATACCTCCCTCAAGGTGGAGCTGACGCGACCGGGGGAGCCAGCCAAGTCCAGTTTGTTCACTTTTGATTACATTTTTGATCAAGAGAGTACCCAGCTAGAGCTCTACGAGGACGCGGTGGTGGATTTGGTCGATGCGGCGTTGACGGGAGTGAACGGTACTGTGCTGGCGTACGGCCAGACCGGTTCTGGTAAGACCTTCTCCATGCTCGGTGATGTGAAGCCGAATCCTTTAGAGAACGATCTCCTCACCACCAACAGTGGTATGTTCCTCCGAGTCCTGTCGGATCTGATGGACTATAAACTTCGCCGTGCAAAGAAGGGATGGCACTGTGTGGTGGGACTGAGCTGTGTGGAGATTTACAACGACAATATTGGCGATCTATTCGGTGGCAACGCCAAGTCGGGCCCTCCCCGCATCAAGGCCAAGATGATCGGCGACGACGTGCTGCTCCCTGACTTGATTATTAAAGAAATGACCTCGCTTCAATCCGTGTTTAATGAACTTCAGTTGGCGATTGCCCGTCGTACCACCCGTGCCACAGAGAGTAACGCCACCTCTTCCCGTTCTCACTGTCTGTTCGTGATTGATATTCTACAGCAAGCCGACAGCGCCCCTGCACCTTCGCTGGATATCCTCGACACGGCCAAGAACAGAGATAACCCAAAGAAGGCTGTGCTGACGACGGTGGGTACCCCCACCAGCAAGAAGGGCCGCGGAGGAAAGGAGGCACCGCCGAAGGCCGATGCCAAACTCGAGGACCACGAGATGCCTTTCCAGGGCAGTATATACACTATTCCAGGCCAGAAGGAGCCCATCTACACCTCCAAGATTATTCTTGCCGATCTGGCCGGAAGTGAGCGTATCAGCAAGACGCAGGTGACGGGGCAAGGGTTGGCCGAGGCCAAGTCTATCAACTCCTCCCTCACCGCTCTGGGTAACGTGGTCCACAGTCTGCACGAGGGCGGTGGCTTTGTCAACTACCGCGACACCTCTCTCACACGGCTACTCAAGCCGACCTTCTCTCAACCACAGTCCCGTGTCCTCCTTCTGGCGCAGTGCTCTCCGACACAGCTCAGTTTCGAGGAAACCATCAGTACCCTACACTTTGCCAACAAGGTAAAGGCGATGAAGGTGACGACGGCGACCGGGGCCGAGGCGGAGAAGATGCAGTTCGATTACTTAGAAACGGAAAAGATCTATGACAGTATTTGTAGTGATTTACACATCTTTCAGCTGGAAATGCGCACCCGATCGGCTATCATTCGCCGGAGAATGTGTCAGAATCAAGGTATTTTTTACGATGCCGCTGCCACTACCCCTCACGGTCGACAGAAGATCACCACGAACGGGCGAAAGAACGCCTTGGAGGCCAATGGGGCGATGGACATGGCTCGAAAGGAAAAGGTAGAAAACGAGGAACGGCTGGAGGCGGAGCGGAAAGAACTGCAGCGACAGCACGAACTTCAGATCCAGGAGGAGCGGGAGAAGATGGTCAAGGAGCACCTCGCCTCCATGCAGGAGTTGCAGGAGCAGGTGGAGCAGGAAACCCTGTTGAAGGAACATTTCGCGGAGCAGCAGTTAATTTTAGATTCTGCGGCGAACGGAAATGTGCTGGTCGCGGAGGAGGCGGCGGCGTGGGCGCAGCTCATTCATCAGTTCATGCAAGAGCATCAGCAGCAGTGCCAAAAGGAGCTGTCTAACACCTCGGAGATGTTGGAGAAACTCTCCAAGGAGGTCAACTCTCAACGGTTGTCGTCCAATTCGACGGAGATCCCAGAGACGGTGGAGGACAATAGAAACTACTCCCTGTCGGTATGGGGGTATACCACCGCGAAACGCTTCTTCTCGTCCTGTATGGAGTTACGAGAGGCCCAGATTGCCTTGTTGAACCTCAGTCGTGGTAATGCGGCTCTGGAGAAGTGGACGCAGGACCACAAGGAAGACTTGGCCAAATTTGAGGCCTCGAAGCAGTCTTCTTAATTAAAAAAAGGAAAAGAAAAAAGAAAAAAAAAAGCAAAAATAACACTCAAGGAAACGACAACAAACAAACAAAAAAAATGAAAAGAAAAAAAGAAAACCCAAAATGTTAGTACTAAATGTTTTGTGTTATTGGGCATATATATGTATAACCCAGTCTACTGTACCCGTTTAGTATAAAGAAAAAACAAGTAAACCAACAAAGGAACAAAAAAGCTTAAATAAATAAACAAACAAACAAACAAACAAAATATATATTTTATGACAATGCGTACCAGCATTGTGAATAATTCTATTTAAACAATCATCGTAAAGGGAAGTGGTGGGTAATAATGGCATCAAGAAAACAAAAAATAAATAAATAATAATACTGAATGGTGATGTTAAAGCTTATTTTTTTTTTTCTTACTATTTCCCCACTATATTTCCATTCTATTCCGTTTTTCATTTTTCATTTTTTTCACTTTCATAGTTTTGTTCAACTTTTTCATTGTAGAGAATATGTCTATTTCATTTTACTAAGGTATTTCTTTCCCTTTCCTCCTTTTAATCATTCAATTGAGATTTATTATTATTATTAGTATCTTCTGGGAATCTGTCTGAGATACACTTATCTTTTCTCTCTTTTTTTTTTCCGTTTCAACACTAGGTAAAGAAGACACTCTTACCAAAACAACCACACCAAGTAAAAAATAGAATAGAAAGAAAGAATAACGATAGCGAAGTCTTTCACTTCCTTTTTTTTTTTTGGTTATTTTTTATTTTTAGTTTTTTCAAACGGACCATACAGACAGGAATGAGATTACGACAATGACCAGCGATATCATTTATCCCTATATTCGCTCTCTCCTCCACTCCGTGAGCCACGAGGAGGACACGAAACACCCTTTTCTTGCCTCTTTTGGACCCTCCGCCTTCCAGCTCAGCAGTGGTGTTTCTGGGTGTCCACGCAGCGCCCTGGTCATTGATAGTCGCTGCCTGGTGGACTTTATTGAACTCTTCTGCGATGGATTGCAGGGGGCGAATCAACACGACTCCACCAGTGCAGAAAGCACCGACGAGACATTTCTTTTGTTATCCGGCTCCCTTTCTCCACTAGAATCGGTCCTGGATGTGTTCTTTGATTTACTCCAAACGCATGTCCTTCTCCCTTATAAGACACTGCTGGTGGATTTGATCTGGAGTCCAATCGATATGGAGCGGCGTCTCTCTCTCTTTTCCTCCTCCTCCCCCTCCTCCTCCTCCTCTTTCCAAAACACAGTCACACAGCAGAGTCTATGGAGCTTACTCATCCAGAGTAAAGTACAGCAACTACGGGAGGAGTATTCGGAATTTAATCGTCTGTCACTGCATCTTACCCCTTTCAGCAAGGAGGATAGCAAACCGGTTGGGGAAAAAAAGAAGGACCCCTCTCCTCTTGGCCTGACCACGGATGAAATGGCAACGGTGGCCACGTTAGTCCGGTCCCATGCTTTACTAGTAGACTTTAACGTTCGACTGAACGTGGAGCGAGGGGTGATTGCAGAGAGGCTTTGCTACCCTAATAATCATTATCGTCAGCATCAGTATCCATTTGTTGGTCGATTTATTCAGAGTGAAAAAGGGAAAGTGTATTATGAGTACACTGACCCCTGTGTAGTCGTATGGACCTCCCTGCACTCCCTCTTTATCCAAGCCGAAACTGGCAACCACAAGATCACCAACGATGACGACGATAACGGCGTCCCCGGAAAGGGGAATAAGAATCCATGCGGAGAGCGTCACTCGCTCGAGTATCTTTTCTACAGTGTTACCTGTAACGCCCTCGACCGCATCCACAACGTCTCTGACGGAGAACCAAATATTAGTAAAGGTAAAAACCTTTCAGAGTTTTATAACAGAATTCCAAACAGCGCAAAAATTTGCGTCAACGGCCCTCAGTGGCTGCTTCGGTGTGCCTTGACGAAGCAGAAAAGTAAAAGTGCCGAAAATAGCAAGGATTCTTTGTTGGAGCGGTATCTCCTTCATGCCACGAATCAAACGAGTAGAACATTGGGTGCTAGTCACGATACGTTTCAGATCATTTCCCCCGGCTGGTTCGCTCAAACCATCGGATTGGGGGTTCAGCAGCCGAGTAGTAAGGTGTTGGATTACTCTCGCTATCTCCCGTTAGTCTTTGCTCTGTTGAAAACCGCGGAGGCGTTCCCGGCGGGAGGAGAGACCACTACTACTACCACTACCGTCGAGGGAAGGGTGTTCTGGGAGAAGGCAGTGACGTTGGCGATGCGTTACCACGGCTACCTCACCGACCTGCTCGTATCGGACTGGTCCGAGTTCCTCCAATCGCGTGTACCCCCACCCGCAAGCACCCCCTCTATGGGGAGGGTTCTGGAGCTGGTTCAGCGCTTCTACTACCTTGCGAGTGGCAGCAGTCCTCTGCTACGGTATGGTGCCACCCCTGCGTACCGCGAGGACCACACTAACACCCCCTCCATGGATCCCTTTGCGCTCCTCACCGAGTCTCGCTTGCTCTACTCGCGGTATTACATCACCCCTTTCTTACTGACACACCGCTTGACCACTCTGCTGGCACCTTTCACCCCTCCTTCCCCGAACAGCATCACAGATACCTCGGGTCAGTGGGCGCGTGGGGAGGAGGGAGGCAGTGCTGCCAAGGTGAAACCACTGTTTACCTATCTCTCCAGTGTTCTCCAGCGACGGACCACGTCTCTCCTCCTTGGCGAGGCGGAAGTGAAGAAACAGCATGTGACGTTGCTCACCTTTCACTCCGAAGCCACCGGCTCCACAGGGGGTGGGTTCTTGAGAGAGAAGGAAATCTCCCTCAACAGCTACACCCCCGTCGCCATCCTCAACCACTTTCTTGCACAAGTTGCCGAAAAAGAGGCAAGGGAGGCACGCACCAACCGTTGTGAAGCCACGAAGTACTTACAGATCACTAATGTTACTGTAGACTATATCAAATCCAATCTTAACAAACCGATGCAGCTGCCCTTTTTGACCCTTTTCCTTCTGTATCTTCTTTTGCACCCAAAAGAAGGGCCGGACTCCCCTTCTTTAACGAGCCAGTCCGGGGATGGACAGAGTGCGACCAGGCCCCTCACGTTGGGCGAGGTAAAGAAATTCTATTTTTTTCTTTGTTTCTGCTACTCTATTCGGCAAAAGCTGAGGGTTGTGGCTCGTGCTGCCGGGTTTGACGGGGCGTACTCCAGCGAGGGGGAGCTCCGCTCGGTGATACAGAAGTACCTGAAGCCACTGTTGTTGCCTCCACCGAACCCCACCACCGTCTCTGAAGGTGCCATGGAAGTGAACCAGGAGAAGAGAGAAGAAGAAGAAGAAGGGAAGGGCAGGCGGTGGGAGGGAAATAGTGCTCCTAGGGTACCGAGCCTCGACAGTTGGCTCCACCCGACTCTGCTCACCTACTTTACCCCTCTTCTCAGCTATCTAACCCTCTTGGTACTGTACTACCAGCCCAACGGGAGGGGGGAGGCACGAGGAGACACGGAGGTTGATCACGCCACGGCGTCCAACTCTCTTCTTCCACTGGACTCGTATAGTTTTTCGTTAGAGGGTGGGCTAATAGGGGAGGAGGTGCTTCGGATGGAGGCGTTTTTCTTTGGGTTCTGTCATTCAGCAGGAGGGGGCAGTGAGGAAAAGAAGGAGTGGAACCCTACGGGTAGCGCCGCCGCGGTCCGTAGTGGTGATTTTATTTTTTCTCTGCTCAAGTCCTTTCCTGATTGGTCGAAGGGGTGTCGTTATATTGAGGAGAATTTGCTACTGGACAGCAGTGAGTTTTAAACTTTTTTTTTTCAATTCCTTCTTATTTAGCCTCAGGCGCTTTGCGTTTTTATTTTTCCTTTCCTTTCCTTGACTTCAAATAACCCGATCTCTCTCTCTCTCCCTCTTTTCTTTATATTTTTACCTCTTGAAAGGAAAAAAAAAAAACAACAAAAACAAACAATAATTATAAGTCAAAGCAGAGAAAAAAAGAAGCAATTCATTTACTTTGTTCCTCTTGTGCTTTTTCTCTTTTTGATTGTTACTAATCTATTCTTAATATCACTCTCTCCCCCCCCCCCCCAAAAAAAAAAAAAACAAAACAAAACAACAACAACAACCAAATCCTCATCAGTCACAGCAACCACCAATGAGCACCAACGATTCCATTTCGATTCCTACCACCTCAGATGAGACGAAGGAAATGGTAGCCAAGTTACGTCTGATACCGGCGAACAAGGTTTGCTTTGATTGTCCTAATAAGAATCCTAGCTGGTGCAGCGTTACTTATGGCGTGTTCCTCTGTATGGATTGCAGCGGCCTCCACCGTAGCTATGGGGTGCACATTTCCTTTATCCGCAGTAGCGAGCTGGACAGCTGGAAGCCGGAGGAGGGGCTGCGGATGCTGTTGGGAGGCAACGACCGTGCCACCAAGTTTTTCCGTCAACACGGTGTGCTGCAGCCCGTGCAGTCCCGCTACACCAGTCCCGCCGCAGGCATCTATCGCCGACAGCTGGCCCAAGAGGTGTCTCAGCTGATGACCTCCAAAGGGGTGGAGGTGCCACTGAGTATACGCAACATTCTAGGCCAGTCTGGGGCTCCGGCCCCCACCGCAGCGGTGCCCCCTCCCTCCTCCACCCCTGTAAAGCCGGCGGCACCGACGACGGACAGCCCCCCACCAGAGGGACACCCCTCCCCCGCCTCTCCCGTCACCCTCGCTCCAGTGATTCAACTCTCTCAGAAGCCCTCCACACAGAAGGTGGGGAAGAAGGGAAAAGGACTGGCCGGGGTGGCGAAGGTGGTCGATGCGGGTGAGCTCAAGGAGGCGACCGAACTGCCGCCGGACACCACAGCCCCCAAGGCACCAACCCCTGCCCCACCGGCGGTGTCGGCGATGACGGAGCGGGAGAGGGCGGCAGAGGAGGCGGTGAGGGCGGCACAGCAGGCCACCTCCTCCACCTACTTTAACCCTCCACCGCTCCCCTCCCGCCATAGCGCGGGACCGTTGGCAGCCCTCTGACCCCCCACACCCCCCTATCAAGATTTTACCTCGTTCGGGGTGAAGGAAAGGAACGAGGACGACGAAGAGGTTTTGCGTCGTTCGACCGCTCCAAGAAGAACACGGCAGAGACCGCCTCCCCTTCCCCGAATACCCACCCCACCCCTCCTAATCAAAATAACAGTAGTAGTACTCCCCATCCCTATAGTAGTTTCCCTGCGCCTAGTAGTAGTAGTCAAGAGGGTCCACGGACGGGGCCGGATTTTAGAGGAATGGGAAGCAATTACAGCCCTCCTGGTTATACCGAGGGAGGGGGCAATCACAGCGACGCCTCCTGGGAAGCGTCAGAGCTCCTCACTAACGTCGGGGAGGCGGTCCGCAATGTGGGGGAGAGTTGGGGAGGGTATATTAGAAACTTTCTCGATAATATGTAATGATGAAAATAGACAACAACAACACCACCACCAACAAACTCTAACGTGAAAGAATATATATATATATATATATATAATTAATAAAATAACAATTGTAATGAAGCCAACGACCAACTCACACACGCCTGCACCATTATAATATCGACAGTTTAACATAGCTCCATGTATATTTAGGTGGTACGTTAGGACAATATATATATATATATATATATATATATATATATATTCGTTTTCGTTAATTGCTAATGTTTTTAACCAATTTTAAAAGTGTTGACACCTAGATTTGTTTTACATCTCACTTTCCCCTTTTCTCTTTTCCTCTCTCTTATTAAAGCTGTTTTTTTTTTTTTCGTACATATATTTAGTTTTTTTTTCTTTTTTTATTGCTGTACATACTTTTTTTTAATTGTTATTCTTTAATTTGATCGATCCTAATAGAAATTAAATTATCGCGGCTAGGTATATCAAAATAAAGAGAAAAAAAAAGTACTTCTATCTTCTTTATAACAATAATTTTTTTTTTCCAATTATATTTTTCTTCCTGTGTTGACGCTCAACGTTTAAATAAACAAATATACGAATAATAATAGTAATAAAAAGAGTAGTTGGATATCGTGCACGTATCGCTTTGAAAAGTTAGATTCAAAAGTAAACAAATAAAAACTAAAAACACCAAACCCATTTTAAAGAAAAATAAGTATTAATCAACTATTTCATAAAACATCTTAAACAAACGAAGAAAAAAAAAAGAAAGCATCGTCCACTTATATTAAGCAAATTCAAAAACAAACAAACAACAACAACCATCTTATTATTGTTTCTCTAAAGTAGTTTTCTACTACTAGTACTACTATTACTATTGTTATCGAACAGCACCATTAAAAAAACCCACACACGTACACCATAACAGTAAACCATACAATACTGCTAGTAAAAATTACAATAAAGGGGAATACAAAACAAAACAAAACAAAACAAAAACAAATACAAAAGTATTTCAATTCCCTTTTGAAGCGCGTTTTCCTTCCATTTTTTTTTTATTGTGTGTGTGTGTGTGACTGAAAGTAAGTAGTGCCCACTTCTCGTCCAGAATGAAAACGTGTCCCTCGGATCGGCTGACGGTGTGTACGGGTACCTACTACGATGCCCTGCAGGTCCTCAGTGCCCCGTACAAGGAACACACCAAACGAACCGGATGGGGAGGCATTGGGATCGACTTTGCCCTGGTGCAGCTGATACTACCCTCCTTGCTATGGGGGATGTGCTTGTATTTTATCAAGATAGTCCTGCAGCGCCCGATTGAACACATTAGCACCCTTTATTTCAATATAACGCCCTCCAAGTACCCAAAACGGTTGCGAAAGTTGAAAAATCAATGTTGGTTGCTCGCCTATTATCTCTGTAGCACCTTTTTTGGGGTTTTAGTGTTGCGTCGAGAAAAGTATTTTAGGTTTCCGATTAACATCAAGGAGGAAAGTGAGGCGGCGGCCTCTCTGTATGCGCCGCACCCCCAACCGCCCTCTCCTCTCATCGTCCTGTACTACAACTACGAAATAGGGTTTTACTTTTGTGAAATTTTCACCGTTTTTATTAATATTTCGTGGGGAAAATATTTCATGTGTGGGAAAAGGATGAGTACTATTTTTGAAGCCGCCACACATCACATTTTTACGCTTTTTCTACTGCTGTTCTCTCACATGGGATATTACCACCGTGTAGGAAGTTACGTGCTCTTCCTGCACGACGCCAGTGATGTGTTGTTGTGTGTTTCAAAAATAACCGTCTACCTGCGTCGATCGGAGCGCATCGTAAACATTAATTTTTTTATTTTTGTACTCTCCTTTATCTTTTTACGGCTGTACTGCCTCCCAATGCTCATGTTCGCGAGCCTCTCGGTAGCGGTGAAGATTGTCCCGTGTACTGTGAACCACTGGTGTTTGTTTTTTGTAATTCACTTCTTCATTCAGTCTATTCATATTTACTGGTTTGTACTCATCATGAAGATCGCCTATCGCGCGGTCACGAAACCGCCGTCTACCCGCTCTCGTGATATTCGTTCCTCCTCCTCCGAAGCAGAAGACGAAGAGGAAGAAGAGGAAGAGGAGTTCGAGGAGGCGAAGAAGGAGGACAGTGCGGTGGTCTCTAGCAATCGGGAGAGTGCGAGCAGTAGGCACACTGGAAGCGGTACCGACGGACGGGAGACGACGATGCCACCCTCACACCTCCTCGACACTGACCCACTTTACTGTCTAGAGGAAGAAGAGGGCGAGGAGGGAGAGGAGGGGAGGGAGAAGCGGAACAGCAAAACCCGTCGTTATGCGTACCCTATCGCCTCCCTAGGGGATTGTAAGATTGATCAAAGTTTAGTGCGCACTAAAAAGAGAAAGAAGGACGTGTAGACTACTGTTGTTATCGTTGTCGTTGCGGCCATAACGGTAGTGCTTTTTTTTTTTCTCTCTTTAGCTATCGGTTGGATTTGTCTTCTCGATGTCCTTCTCCTCCGGTACGTGACTGTCAAGCATTATTTAGTTACCATCTCAAATTCGATTTCATTTTTTTTTTGCCCGTCTCACACCACTTCACAGTCCTGCCTTCTTACACTTATCCGCTGTCAAGGTCTAAGCAGTGCAAGTGTGGAAAAAAAAAACGAGAAATGAGGCCATCCTTTTTTTTTCTTATCTTTGAAATGTTGTAATTTATTTATCTAACACTACTTTTCTGCTCTTCTATTTTTGAAAAAAAGGAAAAAAAAAATGATTCTATCTTTGAAAGTTACTGCCAGTATCTTTTACTTTTCTATAAGTTCCCTTTCTAAAGGGGGGTTTTACTGGTTTACTGAAACATATTTATATATATATTCGCAAATACTAATAATAATGATAATACTAACAAAAAGTAACTTCTGCACCGATATTGGCCATAGCGTGCGCTATAATGCACAGGTACAACCTTACTAAAAAAAAAAAAACCCAGTAAAGACGATCTTGTCTCTCTAGCTGTTTTTTTTTTTTTTTGATGTACTTTCTGCCTATTTCATCACTTCTTTTTTTTTTTCTACCTTTTTTTCTTTGTTCTGTAATAAGGGGAAGAAAAGTAGTATTCAGTTATTGAATAGTATTAAGAAGCAAAAATATAGTTACCGTATTTCTTTTTAGAAAATAAGAGTTTGTTGGTATTCGGATTCACGAACGATAAAAGATCTTTAGTTGTCTTACAACATCAACACCAACAACAACAGAAAATGTCATGCTTCTGCAGCTGTTTTTCCTCTCAAGTGAATAATTTTCTGAAATTTCAGAAGCAGTTTATCGATGACGTGCAGGAACAGGTACAAAAGGTAAAGGAGTCTCAGGATCAGAAGGAGCGAGAGATGCAACAACGAGCGATTCAGCTTCACTTGGATGAACTGGAAGAAAAGTATCTCTGCTGCGTCTGTGGACGAAGTGGGGAGGCCCGCGAGGATGAGGATTTTATCTACACCACGTATAGTGTCTTGACCATGCCACCCAAAAAGGTGATCGTTAAGGCAATGCGGGAGGAGCGACTGGCGGAGGAGCTGGAGGAGCAGCGGTCGCGGCACGCCCGGAGCTCCAGAAATACCTCACGGTTCAGTACCCCGGCGCCAAACCCCCTCGGGGAGGATCCGGTCCGTAAAGGTGGCAAGCGAGTGATGATCCAAGATGGAAGCAACGCGGCAATGCGAACACGGGGGGAAACAGTTTCCGAAGAGTCCTCGTCCTCCTCCTCTGAGGAAGACGATCAGGACATATTTGAAGGGGAGTTTGACCCTTCGACCGTAACCACCCTAGAGGTGAAGCAGACGATGAAGAAGGTACGGAATGTGATGTTGCGCAAGGAGGCCAAGGTGCGACGAAAGGCAGTGGCCGTGCACAAGGATAAAGGGCTCATGATGATTGAAGATCACGAGGTGGAAACCTTCTCCCAGTTCTTTCAGCGACCTGTGCACGGTTATCTCTGCCAGGAGTGCCACGCCTGTGCTACCCGTCGTCTAGAGACCCTCAAAAGTCAAATACAAGATATCCTCTTCAAAGGGTCACACCCGTTGCTGCGAAAAGTGACCCGTAGAGAAGTACAATTATTAGCCTCCAATGGTGTTCAGTCTTCTTCCCTCTTCCATGATATCTTGTCGGTGCAGGAACGATGGACGGAGGAGCAAGAGCGGTTGTACCGCCAGAAGCGGAATACGGAGGAGTTTACCGGAGGGGGCACTGCCTGGGATCAGGAAAGTAAAGGCGATACACAAAGCTTCTTCTTTGGCGATGAGGCAAAGAGCGTCTCTAACGGGTACTCCCCATCTACCATTGGACCATCAAAGAGTGTGGCGAGTTTGGCAATAGCAAAGTATAACATGAAACCACAAGCAGAGGAGAGTAAAGCGCTTTCCGATAAAAGCATCTTTGCGCTCCGAGAGAATATTTTATGTAACGTGTGTAACCGACGTCAGTGTTGTTTTTTTGTCCGAGAAAGTGTCCTATTTCTTTGCCAATTCTGCTGCGCCCGAGATCGCTTTTATCGTGACCGTGCGTTTTGCATCAACGACGAAGTGCTCCCAGTGGACACGTGGCACCTTCTGACGGATCTCTCCCGCTGCCATGAGCAAATCCGCGCTCAACGTAACCTTCGTCACCTTCCCGACACCGCTGTGGAAGAGGCGAACGTTTCCTTGTTTGGATTAGTCCCGGATGCAAACCTGTTTCATTGTCAACCACTGTTGAATGAAAAAGCGCTGGAGGAGGAGGGAGACGGGGTAAAGCACTTACCACTCGCCGCGAAACCGGTATTCCCTCCCGAGGACCTCACCCCCGAGGTGGCCGTCGGTCAGACGATGATTGATCTCTTCACCAACGTCGTGGTGGAACCCGCCGTCGATTTATTTGAAAACGACCCAGAGGAAAAGAGGGACGCTGGTGCGGCGGTGGGGTCTGACGGTTCCAAGGCCCCACTCCCAGACTTGGATGCGCTGTTTGATAAGCCTTCCGCCTCTCCCCCGGACCCTTTCCAGGATATTGCCCCACCTGCCCCTGCCCCTGCTCTTGCCCCTGCTGCTGTCTCACCCTCAGAGGAAGAGTCCTCGCCGTACACCACTCCGCAAAAGACCACCGCCTTTTCTCAAAACCCCGAGGAAAACGTTCTGTTTACTTCAGGGAATCCCTCTCCCTCGGCGGCAGATACGACACCAGCACCCGTCTCTGAAGAGTGGCCGTCCCACCAGTGGACCCCTTCCGCCGAGGAGCCTGTAGCTTCCTCCTCGTCAGACACACCACCCCATACACTAGTGGAGGAGGAGGAAGGGACACCGGCCGCTACACCAGCGGACCCTTTTTACGCGTACACCGCCCCCCACCACGAGGCCGAGAAGGACGACGACGCGGATCTCTTTACCCCGGGGAAGGACACCCAGTCCGACCCGTACGCCACCGCCAATCCTTCCTACCTGCTGGATGAACAGGACCAACCGAGGGAGGGGGAGGGGTGGTCCCCATTCGGAGGCGCAGGGACCTCTCCCCCAGTGGCGGTCGAGGAGACCCCCAATAAAGACGCCCAGGACCCTTTTCCTCCCTATTTTACGACCCCCTCCACCGATGTCAGTCCTCCACCACGGTCCGTGCACCAGGATCCCACCACCCCTTCACAGCTGCCCCCGTTCGAGGAGACATCCATGACCGCCGGGGAGGGTCTGTTTTCATCAGGAGCACCCACCGCAGGAGACTACACCTCCCACAACACCCCTTCTCCCTCCCAGGACCACCACCCCTACTCGTCCTTTGAGGCCACTCCCTCACACCCTCCCGCTGAAGCGGACGACGAGGAGGATCTCCGTTAATATGGCAGTCGCTGTGGGTTTTGTTTTTTATTGTTTCTGAGGAAAAAGAGGTGAGAAGTGAAAAGCGGTGTAATAAACACAGGAAAAAACAAACAAACATAGACAATAACAACGCTATAGTGACGTTTTAATTCCTCTCAACATTACTGGTTTTGTTTGCGTTTCCCCCCCATTCTCTCTCTTCAATGGAGAACGAAATTAGGGTGTTATTATTAACGTTTTATGATAACAATTACAGTTGAACCTTTGATATATTTGTATTCAACGCGAGTTTAACCAAGTGTTGTTTTTGAATTATTTTAGTCAAATAGATTTTTGTATTTATTTTCCCTTTTATCTATTTTCTTACACACCTTTCTGATTACCCCTCTCTTTTTTTTCTTTGGTTGTTTATCTAGCAGTCTGGTCTCCTTCCGTGGAATAATATCAACCATTATAATAAAAAAAGGAGAACGACAAAATAAATAAATAAAAAGAGACAAACCGCATAAACCAAGTAATTAATTTTTTTTTTTTTACCCTTTGCTTGCACTTTTATACATCTAACTCCAAAACAACAACAACAACAAACAAACAAAAAAACAAAAAAAAAACAATGAGCAAAGTGTTTTCACGATTTAGCTACCCGTGTTGGAGGTACTTACTGCTACTACTGCTGTTACTTTGTTTCAGTTATGATGGAGGATTAAGTCCGTCGAGCTGTTTCCCACCTTCTATAATATTACTCGTATCAGGGGCGTCCTCCTCGAATGATTTCAAAGGAGGAGATACTAAAGACTACATTCATCAGAAAATCCGACGGCATAAAAAGCGTTTCAAAGAGGAATTCCTTTATAATCTCACCCATAATAATAATAGTAATAATAGTAGCAACAATAGCGGGGATGATGCTAGTACGAGCCGGCCAGAGGGGGAAGAGGAGAGCTCTTCTGTGGATGCCCAGTGTGGTGCTAGTGTCCCCCCAACGGAGTGTGACACCAACAACGCTACCGCTAAGAATGAAACGGTTTCCGACTGTACGGAAGACCAACTCCTCGACCTGTTGATGGACAAGGTGTCAGTGTCGGTGTCCCCTCAGGGAGGATCTCGACACGAGCGGAGAAGAGAAGAAGTACGGCAATTACTAGACAAGTACCCTGACTGGATGCGTTCCCTAGCCACCGGCTGTCAGAAAACAATAACACGGACAGAGAGTAGCAAGGAAAATGACACTGTGGCAGAACCCCTTGACGAAGCGCAGGCACGTACCACCCCTATCGCCCCCATGTCTAGCAGCCTCCTATCCTCGGTGACGTTAATCTTTATTGAACCTTCCGGCTATATCGGCTACGGCAGCACCCTCTCCCCCCTCATCCTCGTCGGGCTCTTCCCTCCGACGGTGCATCGTATTATCGTCGACGGGGTGGAGATGACGTCGTTCACCGTCACCTCTGATTTTTCGATCCATCTGTCCTACGTCCCCGCCCACCCGGAGCCACCTTCTACCCTCTTTTACCGCGGCTCACACGACCTCGCCCCCGAGCCTGCTGTCACTCCAGTGGTGATTGAGTTTATTATACCCGTCACAGAGAACGGGGTGGAGAAGAATGTTTCTCGCTCCGTGGTGTTGGACGGGGTGGAGGGTCGGCCGCTCTTGGCACGGCACACTGAGTACACCCCAGTAATACGCTACTCCGTCGGTTATACCTCGGTCATGCAGGACTCTGCCCCTTTCCTCCCTTCTACCACCTATCGAGTGGCGAACTACCGGGATATGGTGAACAATGAAGACGACGACGGGGTGGATGGCAGCGAAACGTTTTCCGTGGAAGAGAAAATAAACTCCTTGAGCCTGATGATCAATGATATATGGGTAGTTAATAGTAGCGACGGGCAACCAGTCGCGTTGAATAATCATGTTGGAACATTTTATAAGTCCAACAAAACGAAGGACAAGGTGTCCAAACTTCGTCTGTCCCAAATGTTACTGGTTCAAGAAAAGAAGAGTGGAATCTCTTCCATTTCCAGAGATCAGCAAGAAGAAGAGTCGGTTGGCGTGCAGCGATACTCGGCGCAGATCGACAGCTTCACCTTTTCCCCCGTTCGAGTATTGTCGGCCAACTTGTTTAACCTTTCATTTAATGATATTTATGGCAGTAACCAACCACAATCGAGTAGAGCTAGTGGGATAAGAGAAAACAAAAATGTGGAAAACAGTGTTGTATACCCCAGTAGCGGGATCGATGTTCTCTCCTTACGGTACTTGTTCGGCGCCCAGCTCCGCGTGTCGTCCACTGAAAGTTTTGCCAGTAATGCTTCCCTTTTGTGGTCGACAGGTCAGATCACAGGAGACTTGACGACGTCCACGGTTACCACTTCCGTTGTCCCCAAAACCTCCGAGTACGCCCTGTATCGTGTCTTACCTGTCTTGAACAAGGCCGCCATGTTTCAGTCGTTAGCATCGGCGTTAAGCATCGACTATGGTGGCATTCGCTTCTCAAACGAGGATGGCCTCTTTGGAGACACCTATCACTACCTCAGAATTAAAACCGTCCTACCCAGAAAGGTCACCAAGGACATTGTTGATCAGGTAGGGGTGAAGCTGCACCGGCTGCGTATGCCTACCCTTTCAGAGGAAGACTACCCCTTTGTTCCCAATTTGGTCGACCAGAGTAATCGTTGTATCATCAATGGTATGTCCAGTACTCAGATCGAGTGCTTCGTGGAGTACTATCCAGAGTTTTACCCGTGGAGCGAAGAGTACTGGAGTGACACGTGGACCATAGACCCTCTCGAGACCTGTGGATCTGGCACGGTGGTTCGCCTATTCCTTTCGAACCAAGATGGCGAGAACGTCTTGCTCGATCCCTTTCCCGTCGTCATTCCGTCCCCTTCTCTCTACTTTGTGAAGGATTTAATCCAGCTATACCCCGATACCGGCCGACGTCTTCTTTCCAGCTATTTGGCCCTGATTCATCAAGGCAGCAACACACCCATGTTCAACGTCACACTACAGTACACGTACATCTACGTGAATGTTTACTCCGGTACCTACCGCGTCCACTGCTACGGCGATGGCTATGTGAGGGTAGATGCAACGGTGCAGACATACCCCAGCACCGGCGTTCAGGAAAAAATTTGCGAGGTACACTCCGGTGTGGGTTCCCTCTCTCACATTCGCTCCAATTTCACCTTTACCTACAGCGCCGTCGTCTCCTTCAATGTCACCTGCGTCTATCCACTGGATCACATACTGAAGACCGCCACCAGCGACACCGCTAGTTGTGGTGTTTCACTGGAGATGGAGGAGCTATTTTCTGCGCTCCCAGCCAATGCGAATGGCACCCCGAGAGGGGAGAGGAATGAATCCGTCCCCCGGAACGGATCGTTTAGATTTGAACCGCTTTCTTCTTCTTTAGCAAAAGATGTATCAAAAGAGGAGGAGGAAGAAACCATGAGACCGCTTTCGAACAAGCTTGGACCGTATATGCTTTTACAAATTGAATCCCCCTACCAAACGGACACTTCTGTGAAGAACATATCGGAAACGATTTTCGTTGTGGAGACGGTGGATGGGGTGGAAACCAAGCACTTTATGGGAACCTTGGAGGCCCTGTTCACAGAAGACGACTGTCGAGAGCCTGGAGAGGACTTTTTCAAAAACAGCAACATAGCGATATCTCGAGTGTCCTGGGGTGCAGGCGGCGCGATTCAAGCAAGTTTCTCCAAGGACCAACCCAAGGTGTGTCTCATGACGATTGCCCTCCAGCTCAACCATACGAATCAGTGCGACCGCATGGAGTTACTCTCCGAAGTACCTGGCGATACGCCTTCCTCTTTTAAGCGCCTTACCCTCGATAGATTCTACTGCGGCTCTCAAAGCTTTTATCTAGACCCAATCTCCCCCCATCAAATACGAGTCCCTCTCACGGAGGTGCCTCACTTAGTGGAGCTGGATGAAATCATCAAGGTGCCCCCCACGGATAATACCGTGTTTCAGTACTGTGTGGAGGTGTTAATTGACGATAAAGAGGTGGGAGTGACCGCCGCCGCAGTGACGGAGGAGGGGCCGTTGATTTACTCGCTGATTGACACAAAGCACAGTAAGACACACTACTTTCTCCCCTACGTCTATGACACGGTACCCGTAGGTGGTCAGAGGGGGTTGCGGTACGGAGAACGGCTTCTCCTGCTCGGCTCAGACTTGATGTATCGCCTTCCCGATTCCACGGCGTTGTCTGGTTCTCTCTTCTTGATGCACCTGGCCGAGATGGAGTACATCGGAGTAGACAATTGTATGATTTACCCGGATAATAGACTTCCCACGGTTTTGGTGAATCTCGTGAATGACTCTACGTTGGCGCTCCCCATCGACGACAAGGTCCCCGGCGGTTGGTTTAACTTCACCATGACCAGTGGGTATGTGGGAGAGGTGTGGGTGGAGTGTGACCTATCGTTTCAAGTCTTCTCCACCCCGGTGTCGGTGTTCAATGCCGATATTTCGGATCTGAACGGTGGTACCCCAGTAGAGGTGCACGGACATAATATGCCGTTAAACAGGGTACGGGTATTTCTGGGAGGGCGCCCACCGTCCTCTGACGACAGCTCCAGCTCGAGTTCCAGTTCCAGCTCCGGCTCCAGCTCCAGCGAAAGTTCTAGTGCCAAGCAAGAGATGGGGACCACGCCGCTCCGTATCGAGTGTGTGGTCGGGGAAGCGCCCTCGACCACTGTAGTGTACTTCACCACCCCTTCTCTGACGCTTGAGGAGGTGGAGGAATTGTCTTACGGCTTCGAGGAGGGAACAGGGTTTCACATGCTTCCAATTATCATTGAGGTCTCTCTGGCCAACGGGACCGTTTTCCAAACGATGAGCACGTTTGGTACGGAAGGAGGGGAGTCGTGGTTTTACGTGGCCTACAACTTGGCGTCTTTCTCAGTGACCAGCATCCATCCAAAGATGGTGTCCAGCATGAATCCCAACCCACAGTTCACCATCGAGGGAACTCAACTTTCCGCCAAGAACATTTTAATCTGCAATGCGCAAAAAGAATGTGTGTCGTGTATTCCCATCACTTTTTCTACCCAATCCATTGAGTGTGGGGTGTCGATTGCCCTTTCAGCGGGAAACTACTCTCTTTACCTCTCCGACCGCCCGAACTATCCGGCGCCCAACATCACGATCCAGTCCACCGCGAGTCTCTATTCCATTAGCCCAAAGGCAATGTACGTCTATGGTGGGGCGGAGGTGCGCATAACGGGGGAGAATTTGTACTTTTATAACTTGTCCTTGGTGCTCATTCGACTGTTGGCGGGACCTAACGCGTTTTACGAACGAGACACCTACTACGTTTCCATCAAGGACTTTGGGGAGGACTTTGTTAGCTTTACCGCCCCCGATTTTAGCGAAGTCTCTGACACGAGTTATATTCGGGCGGAGTTGGTGTATTGGGATGGGATGGAGTTGACTTCCCTCCGGTGTACTCCCCCCACCGCTTGTCGGGCGCAGATACTGTCGAGGTGGGAAATCCCAGTGATCACTTCCATCTATCCGATTCAGGGACAGGCCCCGCTGTTGATCACCGTGAACGGCTTCGGTTTTACCATGTTGCCCCACTCCCCCAACATCTCGGACAGCTACGTCGATGTGGGGAGTGGACCGTGCCGCATTCTGGATATTTTAAACACGGGTTTAGTGTGTCAACTAGAACAGCGCTGCTCCAACAACTACGCCTATTCCAGTCTTCACATTGTCTCCGGGACGTACGGTCGCTCCTCCCCTTATGAATTGAATGGTAACCTCTTCTTTTATTGCACCATGTCTATCGATGCCATTTCTCACTCGAGAGGATCTACGACGGGCGGACAGCACATCGTGATTGAGGGCAGCGGGTTTCCGACGGCGAGAGAGTCGCTCGAGGTGACGGTGGCGGGCCTTGAGTGCTCCATCACCTTCTCCACCGCGGAGATGATCAACTGTACGACCTCACCCACGCTAAACGGCGGATCCCTAGAGGGTACCGTGAAAATACGCAACAGGGCGACCGACAACTCCGTCGAGTGTTGCCATTATAAATACGACCCAGAAATCACTCCAGTTATCAAACGAGTTGCACCGTTGTTCGGAATCGGTCTGAGTCACACCAGCATTTACGGTTACGGTTTTCTGGGAACGTATCGGTCTAACGAGCAGCAGGATACGGCGAAGGGGACGGCGAGGGCGCAGAGCGAATTGTTTGATTGTTCACTGGATCCACAGGCAAGTAAAGTGCAGCTGTATGTGCTTTTTGGTACGCAACTTCTCCCCGCCAGTGTGCTGAGTGACACGTGTGCGCGGTTGATCTTTCCAGAGAACCTCTACGGCACGGCGGTCATCTCTTTATACAACCCCGAAGTTGGCTTTTCCTTACCCTATACCGAAGGAGAACTTTCGGTGAATATGCTACCGGCCATCGTCCTCCCTTCTTCGGGAGGGTTTTCTAGTGGTCTCAAGATTAGACTGATCGGTACCACCATGGTGAACCTGACGGTGGATATCAATACGTTGATCTACGTCAATGTCTGCGGCAAGCGCTGCACTATCACCGGCACCACCGAGTACGGTGAGGTGGAGTGTACGGTGCCGTTTTACTTGGATGTAGACTTTATTCTGAATCGTTACGCCGCATCTTTTGCTACCTTTCCCACCCTATTATCGGGTTATCGCGTACACTACTGGGCCCCCTCCTTTACCAGCAGTCTGGGTCTGTATCTCTCTGGCTTGTCCTCCGAGTGGGGTAGAGGTAGTCTCTTTCTCACGGAGAATCCCATCCCCAGTTCCCCGATTCGTTCCCGCTTCGTCTACGTCCTTGAGGCAGAAATGCACTCCCGACTTATTCTCAGCTCCATCACCATAACCCTCTCCCCGGTCACTAATGCACAAATTGACTTTTCCAATGCGAGCTGTCGCCTTCAGTTGGCGAAGAAGGAGGCGGAAAACTACGACTTGTTTTCAACCAACGCAAATCCTTCCAATTCCAGCATGTGGGACTCGACGGATGTGCGCTACTGGCCCCCTTTGAGTGTGGGGGAGAACACCCTCACCTTTAGTAGCTCTCTCCCGGTGGGTTCGTATATTCTGATTACCTGCTCCGGTTTACCCGACGGCGCCCTGCAGCTGAAAGACGCAAAGATAAAAGCCTACCAGGTGGGACTGCACGACTCGGATGGCGTGTGTCCAGTGGACATGGTGTCCCAGCAGACCTCTGAACAAAGCGCTACACACAGCTGCCCCAGTCGAAGTGGTCAGGCCTGTGCCACCTTTCGCTACGAGGTGGACAGTACCCCGACGGTGACAGAGTTTTCTCCCTCCTTTGTGTTGGCCTCCGCACGGAATTCCATCGTCAAAATCAAAGGAGCAAATCTGGGTCACCAAGTATCTGACATTGCCGAAATTGTGTTGAACAGTGCGAGGTGCGAGGTGGTCAGTGTGAGCCCCAGTGAAATTACCTGCTCCATGCTGGGGTTTGTGTCTACGCAGAGAAATAGCTACATTGGGTATACGAATGCTTCTTTAGGAAAGGCGCTGTTTCTTGCCTCCCAGCCTTTCTACGCTACCACTGGTTGGTCCTCGTTTAATTCATGGATGAGGAACTATCTACCCCAAGAGGGCCAATTGGTGTACATTGGAGAGAACAGTTCTGTTTTACTCGACACCTCCCCTCCTCCATTGATGGGAATTGTACTGGACGGCGTGCTAGTGGTATCGGATGATGCTGACATTGAACTCACCCTCAACCGTCTGATTATAGGACCAAAGGGATCCTTGGTGGTTGGCGTGCCCTCTCTCCCCCATAAACACCGCTTTACACTGAATATGCACCGTGTCACCAATCTAGCGGAGTTTGACGATATCACCAGCATGAAGCGTTCCACCGATGACCCACCAGGGGACAAACTCATTTATGTAAACGGTGGTTCACTGCAGATGCACGGCAAAAGCCGTCTGTACGAAAAAGCATACCTCTTGCACGACGCCATGGCGGGAGATCGCTCCGTCGTGGTGAACCATCGCGTGGACTGGGAAATCGGGGATCAATTTTTAATCACCTCTCCTTCCGTGTTTGTCAACGACGAAGAGGTGGGCTTGGTCGCCTCTCTTACCTATACCAACGATACGACTACCATTGGGTTGCGGTACCCCCTGAATTACACACATCGCGTCTACTACGGGAGGGACCCACCCTTTGAAGGGGTTCGCCCCCCCACGGAGGAGACCCAAAAGACCTGGGAGCAATTCACCCAAATGTCCGCTTACCGCACCTCTGAAGTGCTGCTCTTGACCCGTAATGTTAAAATTCAAGGGGACGCGATATCAGCGACGTCTGGTATAGGGGCCTCTTTATGGATAAAGTCCTCTACCACCAGTCACTTTTCCAACGTGGAGTTCTACCGGATGGGGAAAAGGGGGACGTTGAGTGACTACGCTGTATTTTACGACACCTGCCTCTACTCGTACGAAACTTCTCTTCTCGAGGGGTGTGTGATACATGAGTCGTACAACCGTGGGGTGGTGCTTTCACAGACGGAGAATGCGGTGGTGGATCGCATCATTACCAGTTCGATTGAGGGGTTTGCGGTGGCGGCGATTGGCACCTATCATCAGCGACTTACGGTGAAGAACAGTTACCTCTGCTGCGCCAAATCGACGAAGGGTTCCACTGACACGAGTGTGGCGAATGTGTTTCTCACCTACCCCGACGTAAAGGTCGTCAACAATATTATTCGACTTTCTGAGGGTCATGGAGTGTGGTACTCTCTGCGGAACGAGTTCGCCAACTCTGCGGTACGCACCTGTCCAACGACGGTGCCTCTTAATGACTTTTCCAACAACACCATTTTTTCATTTCGTCAGCAAGGACTACTGATTTACCCGATTCATCAAGCGCTTAGTCGAACCTGTGCCTCCAATGTCTTTAACAAGGAAGTCCTTTCCGATGCCTTTGAAATCTCAGCGGGTACCATTGAAAACAGCACCATTTTTACCGGCGGTGCGTGCGGTGTTCTGCTTCCCTTTTCATCAGGGTATCAGCTCACACGGCTAGCCATAGCGGATTGTAACGAGGCTTCTCTCTGGACGAGTTTCTCCACCTCTACCCTTCAGATCAACCAGAGTCTCTTGTATGGTTCGCTGCCGGGCGGGGAGGTGTCTGATTTCCCTTCTGTGTTGGTTCGAAAGCAGTCCCTCCTTCAAAGCTCTAATACGACCCTTCCAATGAACATCTCCCTCCGCGTGGGACTGCACTCACTGCATGGGGGGTACCTCAATCTTATAGAGTTGCTGTTGGGGAACTTTTCCAGCGGTACGGCCTTGTGGTTGGCCACCTCCACCTCCCAACCGTCCTTCTCGGTCAGCTACACGGACGGTGTGGATCACACCAAGCAACAACTCTACATGCTCCACAACTCTGTTCTGTCAGTCACCCTGTCGTCGGTTCAGTTTCTCGGTTTTAATAAGCTCACCGCGGTTCTCGGTAGACGTGCGAATGTGCACGACATTGACGGTGTCCTGTCTGGCCAGAACGTGGATACCTATATCATGTCTTCCACCTCCTATCTCCGCAACACCAGTTACTGCAATCTGACGGACCTACAGTGGTTGCCCCCTGTCCGAGTGTATGACGAAGCGGTGCATTTGTTTTCTTTTACAGACTTTTGGCAAACGATTGAGAACTCGAATCGTACTGATTTTTCAGATGATGCTATGATTTGTTATGGTGCCGATCGCAACTTTATGACCTTTTCCGTGAAGCAGGAATTAAATGAAGAGGAATTAATTTTGGAGAAGCAACTTCAGGAAAACGGCGGAGACACGCTGTGGTGCTCCAATGTCACGATTGAGGTGCGCTACGAGGGTGGTTTAGTGTCCTTTTCCCTGGATCTTTTCCCCAGTGAGTATCTCAAACCTTCCGATAGGGGTAGACTGCCAGCGGCTTCCGTGAAGGATGGCAGTCCAGGCGCGGCTCTTTTTCTGTTCTTGGCGAACCGTTTTGACGCCCTGAAGGGCGACTCCGTCGACAGCTTACGTGGGAATCCCATTACCAATGCCTCGTTTTACTTCAAGCACATGAACGGGACTGCATGTTTCCCTAAACTGTTTTGGTATACGGGAAGTGGTTTTACGCAAAATAATTTCAAAAATGTTATGGCACGGGTGAATATAGACACCTCGTACTGGATGAATATAACAGCGGATCAGTGGGAGGTGGTGTGGTACTCTCAGGAAATTAGGAAGGTGGTCAACGGCACCAGTGTGTTCAAACAGGAGGAACCCTCCCCTTTTCTCCCCACTTCTCGAGAGGGGAACGGTGAAACGGTAGTGGACACAGACACAGACGCAGACTCAACTTTAAGCGCCTCTAGTTCAGACTCGATCTCTAACGCAGAAGCTGCTACCGATTCCAGCGACGACAGCTCTGCTTCTGGACCCCAAGACGAAGGGACCGTCACCTTTTATAAATCCACTTATGCCTCCATCAATCTACATTTTTTACCCAATCGAACCAACGAAACAGTCATGGAGTCTCTGTTGAAACCCCAAATGGCGGGGGGCCTCGTGAGTGTGTTACACTGTGAAGAAGGAGGACGTTGTATTGATTCTATCATGCCTTCCCTCAATGAAGTATCCAACTTCCAGCGCCCTCCCAATGAGCCGTATACGGACTGGTTTTCGTCGTCTGCGTGGATGAATGGGTGTGCCCCGTGGTTGCTGGAGCAGGAAACACTGTCCCCCGAGGAGGCTTTTATTCTACGTCAAAATGTAGAGCAGGTGTATACGATTGAAATGAAGCAGCGTGTCAAACTCACCTCCAATGCCACCGTCCCTGGGACCCTCTTTATCATCGGGGAACTCCTCATCGAAGGAAAGGACGGAGAGAAGGACCCCATTGTCCTTCGTGCCGAGTCTGTGGTCGTCTTTGGTAATTTAACCATCCGCTCCAGAAACGCCACTTCACAAAAAATCCGTGTGGAGGTCGGATACGTCTCGGCGGAGATGGTGAACGATTCTACCCGACCGACCGACTGCACCTCTCGTCTCCCTCTTCGCGTTTCCTACGCTCGACGAGTCTTCTGCGGACAGCTCCTCCTCATTGGACGAATTCAGATGCTGGGTCGTTTAACCCCAACCGTGTTTACCGCAGAGGAGGCGATGAGGAAAGGCAGTAACTGGGTACCGAGGGGGGTGGCGAAGCGGAATGAGTCCGTGTATAAGGGGTTTCTGGTGAACTACTTGATGGAGTATGGTCTCTCCGGTGTAAATGACACGGTGAGCGCTGTGGACGAGTACGCCTGGCTGGCAGGGGACAGGTTGGGGGTAACAAGTTCTTCTAGCAACTGGGAAGAGGCCGAGGTCGTCACCGCAGTGTCGGACGGGGTGTTGGAACGGATGGAGGCGAACCGAACCGCTTCCAGCGTCTCCCTGGTGACCACGCCGTTCAAGTACGCACATGGGTACGATGAAGCCAAGTTCAGTGCTCGCAGTGAGGTGGCAGTGTTGTCCAAGAATATTGAACTCTTGTGTCTGATTACGACTGAGCAGAGCGAACGGAACAGCTCTGCCGCCCCGATGGGTTGCTCTATTAGTTTGATTTATTCCGTCCTACTCAACCAAACCAGTAATTTTACTTCCATCGGGGTAGCCGTACGTGGGTTTGGTCGGGGTGGTCAGTACCGTAAAAAGAAGGTCTCCCCTACCCGAGCCAAAGAGGACACTAAAGTCGACAAGGGGTACATTACGGATTATATGTACGATAAAGAACAGTTTATCCCCGCCATGTGCTCCATCGGTGCCGACAGCACGATGCGTATTGTCAGTACGGTGTTTATCGATGGGTATGGACCAGCGGTATATGCCAACAACACCCGTGGCATTCCTCGAACGGCGATGGTGTTTTTGGATTCGGTGGTATGGAACAGTCAGGGCGGTGGGATACGGGTGGATAGTGGGTATCAGTATCTTTTACTGAGTACAAACACTACCACCGAATTAACCGTCATTGACTCGGACCAGAGTGTTTCGACCAACGTTATTGGACGGGAGTCCGTGCAGGTGTACATTTATTATGCCTTGGTGACGGGTACCACTTACTATAGAGACAAGAGAAGGGAGGATCCTTATGAGAACTTGCTCTCCCTGTGTAGTATCATGGCGAATGGGACCAATATTGAAATTGTAGAAAGTGTCGCAGGGGGTTCAGAGGGAGAGGGGTTCTGTGGGGACTGGAGAGCGGGGGCGATTTTTCGTGGCAATGTCGCGCACAGTAATGTAAATGGTATCTTTCTCTTTACCTCGGAGCTTCTTTCCGTATTGTACAGTGGTCAGGGCGGAAATTTACTGTCCAATTGGATGGATGCCACTTTTGCGTTCAACAACGTCACCGCCTATGACAACAGTTTTTCCGGCTTGTACAGTTCCTCGCACATCAACATTACTGTAGTGAACTCCACTTTTTTTGAGAATACCATGAGTACCGCCCTGTCGGTGAGTAGTTATTTTTCACGTGGTATCCAATTCATTCAGAACACCCTCCTGGGATGCCCCACCAGCGAAGAGGGATGGAAACGTATGTCCCCTGTCTCGATGAAAGTGTGGTGTCCAGGCTCCACCGCCCCGGGTAACCGTTGCGACGGTGGCATCGACCACGTATTTCTCCGTGAATCGCTCCATTGTGCGGCGGTTTCCCTTCTCCCTTCTTTCGGTACCATTGGGCCTTCCTACAACCGAACGACCCCCGTCACCATCATCCAGAACGCGGACAAGGAGTACCCCACTTCGGCGCAGTACTCGCTCACTAACGTGACACTAGTGGGGATTGGCGATTCCAAGCTCGTGGGTAAACCGATGCAAGGGGCGGTATTCGGTGCGATCGCCGGCGTCTCCTCTTCCGCCTCGATTTACGAGGTTTCCTCCAAGAACACGGTGTTCGTGGACCACCCCAATGTGACGTGGACAAAGGAGAGTGTGATTGCCGTCACCAACGGCCCGTACTCGTTTCAGTACGCCGATACCGTTTTCTACGACCTGGATGGCTCACTTTTCTCGTCTCATGCGTGTAACTATCTTATATCACGGTCCACTATACGACCCTTGTGTGAAACCCAAGACGACAATCCTACCATTATTGCTTGTTGTGACATCCCCTTTGTTCAGATTCGTATTCGCAGTCTAGACGACCGCCAGGCGCCACTGAATCAAATGAATGTGCAATATGTGTATACTCGGCCGGATGGCAGAAGCGTATCCATGTCGATGGGTGCTCGTGCCCTCACGTATTCCCTTTCCGAAGGGCTGACTTGTGAGACGTCCAGTATCGCCAACTGCAACAGCAACGCGTCCGCGACTTCCTTTGCGCAGGTGTACAAGACCTTTCCCCGTTCCACCATACGCCCACTCTTTGATCCCACCACCTACCCCGACACCTTTGTCGTCGGCATCGAGGCCTGTCTGAGCCGTACACCAGCCTCTGACACCGTCTCTGCTCCCTTCACCAAGGTTCGGGTGAAAATGATGGACCAAAGCAAGACTGTGACGATGTGGAACACCAATGTGTCCATTCCCCCCGACATTGGGACTGGGGCAGACGATGGAAATACCACGGCCGCAACAAAGTGGTACATTACAAAGATTGTGAACCCTATCGACGGCACCTCAGAGTCTTTTATTGACATCTTGTTACACTGCGGTTCAGGGGTGGTGGTGCATCAGGCCTCGTACGGTGAGCTGCTGATCTACAGTAACCGAACCACCATTGAGGTAGAGAGACAGCTGATACAGTGGAATAACAATGCCGGATTATTTAGCTCCAGTCTGGTAAAGAGTCCCGATTCGAGGTTGGTGGTAGCACCCTCCAAATCCTTTCCCGACCCCCACCGACCGTCTAGCTCTTACATTTACCTCCGGTTCACACTACGAGACAGCTATCAGTACAACGTGTCGGAGGCGTGTGAGGTGATTAACGGATTCCTCTCCCAGTTTCGCTCTCTCCAAAAGTTCTCCGATGTGACAAAGGGAGTTCAAAGTGCGGCTACTGGCGGCAACCTATCCTCTTTTCATATTGGTGAAACATATTATGAAGTGGCCGGCGTCTTTCAATGCCAGTCACCTTATGAGTACAGTAAGACGATCAACAGCATTCCCCGTCCGGATGCTTTCTATGTCTGGCATGGGTCTCGTTTGATTATTTTTGTGGTGATCATGATAGTCGCCATTTTGATCGTCTTTGGATACAATTTAATCAAAACGTTACTCCATCGAAAGTTTCTACAGGTATTTTCCAATTCGAATTCGGATTCGTCGTCGACAGGAATAGTGTCCTTGACTCCAGCAGCCTCCTCCACCTCCCGGACACTAATGCGAAACTACACCGTTGAGGATGGCATAAAGCAAATCACCCGAACCGTGTTGGCGGTCCCCCTCCCCAATTTCCATCCTCCCTCGATTCAGACGGTTCTTGCCACTCAATCGGAAGAAAACCTCGTCAAGTACTATTGTCACATCTGGCGTGTCTCACCAGTCACCTCCGATGCACTGGTGGAGCGATCCCGCAGCTCTGCTAAACGAAGTCAGTCGTTGGGGGTGAGGGGATGGATTGTACCACCCGCGCCTCTTACCGTGTATAGCACCAACCGCTCTCAACGGAATTCACTTTCTAGTCACGACACGAATGAAGGCACAGAACGGGAGGGCGAGGACAGGCATCCGTTAATTCCCATCGATGTGCGCGCCTCCGCTCAGCACCAGACCGACCCCACCACCACCACCACCACTACCACCGCAGCTGCTGCTGAGGGTGATGCGAGTGTGTCTTCTCACACGTCTGCAACCTCTGGGACCCCAGTGCTCCGCAATAGCCAGCCCGTCTCCTTCCCCACCACGACCCCTCCCCCCACCGACAGCTCCTCTCTCAGTCCCGTCAATGCCCCTGTTCCGACCCCTATCCTTGCGTCCCGATATACAGGGACCGCACCCACCCAGCAGCGAGGGGCCGTCACCATTCTCGCCCCTATGGAGGACCCGCAGGAGAGACCCTCCATGTTTGAGGATGGTGCTCGAAGGCGGTGGATAAACTCCGCGACGGGACTCGGAGGGAGAATGGAGCGCCCAGAGAGGCCATCTACCCCCATGATTCTTCAAACCTCAAGGAAAAGAATGACCTGAGAGAGAAAGACCAAAGGTTGGAAAAAAAAAAATAGATTTCCATTATACTCAAATTGAATATGTATATTTTTTCGTTCCTTCCGTTTTTTTGTTTGCTCCCAACGCGTATGGACTTGCCACACACGAAAGGCCTACATGTCACGATAGATCTTTATGCGGAGCAGTGCAGCGTATTCAGTTTCCTTGCTTTTGTTTCTTTCTCCAGTGACACTGAGGTATATTTTAAATAGCAGTAAACCGCTTTTTTAGCCTGCTTTTTTTACACTCTCTTTTCCTCCCTTTTCTGTTTTTCATTATAGTTCGTTATCCCTTTTCTTTGGTTTTGCTTATTATTATTATTATTATTACTTTTATTTTTAGTACTACTACTACTACTACTCCTACCTTTTCCTAGGTAATTATGTCTTCTTTTCCAAAGTCGGTACAGTTTGCTGGGGAGACCACTAGCGAACTCCCTTCCGCTATACGCTCCCCCAATTCAAAGCACGAGCACTCGGAGGCACACGTACAGGTCAACCCGACCCCAGAGGTGATTGAACCCGCCACACTACCCAACGTCAAGGTGGACCTCACCCCTACCCGCGAGAAGGCGGGTGAAGTGGCCAACTTGTTAGCAGACCTCGCCCTACACGACGTCCCCAGCGAGAAGCAGACCGGTGACCTCCCAGGCCTGCGACCACTCTTCTTAACCCTTGCGGCGAAGGTGCTCGAGCGAAAGCCCAAAGACCCGGAGCAGTTTATTGTGGATCACTTAATGGGTCGCCAGTTGCACTCCAATGCCAACTCCGTAGTGGTGACCCCTGCCTTTCG
This sequence comes from Angomonas ambiguus, assembly GCA_019695575.1. Lineage (NCBI taxonomy): Eukaryota > Euglenozoa > Kinetoplastea > Trypanosomatida > Trypanosomatidae > Angomonas > Angomonas ambiguus. The sequence goes on along the minus strand of JADNSB010000030.1, from coordinate 99,525 downwards.
TGCCAAGGATCTTCCTCTCAAGGACAACACCACTGAGTCAGACGGCGACGACTTCGCCCCCCGCTCCCGCAAGGCGGCCTCTCTCCTCTCGTTTGAACCCGTGGGGGACACTGTGGCGGATCGCCTGACCTTTGGGGTGCCCGCCGGACCCGCCCGCACCGTCCTCACGCAATTGGCACAGCTCGTCCTGCTGAATAAACCCGAGGACCCGGAGGACTTTCTCTGTACGCATCTCTACGCCGCCTCGTCGGCCTACTCCGTCCCTCCCACGATTGCGGCGGAGGATCCTACGATTGCCTCTTTGCTCTGCGATATCCCCACCGGCAGCCCGGGATACTCGGTGGCCATGTCACTGCTCTCCACTCTACTCGCCAAGCGGCCTACTAATCCAATCAACTACCTCTTTGACCACCTCTCCTCGCGTATGGCAAGGTCCAGCGCCGCACAGTCTATCCGGTCGTCCTTCCGACGGCTCCCTAGTGGCTGTGGCGACGGGGTACAGAGCTGCTCCTCGAGCGAGTTTATTGAAGATGACGTTGATAGCACGGTGTTGGGTGACCTCACTACCCAGCAACGCGCAGCAGTAGACAGTTACTTGGCCTCGTTGCTTTCCCGGTACGACAACTGCACCTCTAACAACAATAATAATAACATTCCGTGTAGTACCTTCAGTGGCGATGAGCCCATCCGCCCGAGAAGTCGCCGAAAAGGAAATCGAAGTAGTCGAGGGAAGAAGGACTGCAGTGGCTCTCCTCGAGGGGACCAGGATGGCTCGCATTACTCCCCCTACACCGCCGTACACAGTCCTTCTGCACTGGCGCGGCAGGATGTGGAATTCACGGTCCGGGCGGAGTACGAAATGTTTCGCAAACGCGAGGAACTCCGCAAAGAACGGTTGCTGATGGAGTTACAGTCCTTGAAACACGAGGCGGCTTATCGAAGTAGGGTGGCGGAGACCGATCGCAGCATGTACTCCATCGAGTGTGCTCGCGCGGCCTCCGCTGCCGTCGCCGAGGCGGAGAGTTACTTGTTAATCATCGAGTCTCAGCTAGCACGTATCCCGATTGAGCTGAACAAGCAGCTCAAGACCCTCGCCATCTGTAAGAACCAATCCAGCCTTGGTAGCTTGCCTAGCAGTTACTTCTCCGGTACCGATCCCAAACAACAAGACCCTGTGAGTCTCTACACCTATGGGAAAGGTCCCGATACCCAACGCTACACCGACAGCATTCAAGCCCAGTTGAACTACATCAATGAACGGGTGAATATGCTGCAGAACCCTATCGAAAGCCGAAATCCTGTATTCCCCAAAGGCCTCCCAACCGATCTGTTTTCGGATCCACGTACCGGCTACCCGGGGGCCCCGTTCGGTGCACCGAAAATGTTTTGATAATGTTATGCTTACCCTCGAAGAAAGGGTAGGAAGTATTTTTGAAACAGACAATTTTTTTTTTTAAGAAAAGAAAAAGAAAACATATCATAACACCAACGACAACGGGTGCCGTAAAACTATCGCCAAAAAAGAAAAGAAAAAAAAATAGACCAATAGTGGTGAAGTTAATTACAACATTATTAGTGTCTCTCCCTTTTTTATTTAATTTATTTCTACTTATCGAGATACATTTATATATAGCTATTGCCATCAAAAAAAGAAGTTTAAACCAAAAATAGAAAAGTTATGCTCTCGAGAAATCAATACTCTTTATTATTATTATTATTATTATTTAAATAGCTTTTTTTTTTTTTGTGGTTTGAGTCAAATTACTCTCCTTCACTCTCTTCTTTTTCAATTTGTATTTTCTAATTGCTATAGTTATTGGTATTACCACTTAACAAATTACATAGAAAACTTTAATTTCTCTTTTTTTTATTTATATATATATATATATATATATATATATATATAAATATTTATCTCATTCCGTAGTCTGAAACCTATAATCTGTACAACAGACTTATATAAATATTGCTAGAACATGGAACTCAACAATCTAAACGAGGAGAACCCCCCAGAGGATAAGGTCGAGGCCATACACAGCGAAACAAAAAGTATCTCCAAAGAGTCGGAAGAGGCATGGAGCCTGGAGGAGGACGATGCACCCGACCGCGAAACGGATGGGGAGAAACTGCCCAAGGAACAGCAGGATAAGTTGAGCACCGCCGACGCCAGCACCACCACAGACCCTCCTACCTTTGCCAAGGATAAACCCTACCAGTCTTCCCCGTCGATTCCCATCCCCCGTGCCACCAGTAGCAAGTCGATCCACTCTATAGGTGGGGGTAGTAAAGAAAACAGTGTTTTTGGTACCCCGTCCGCCTCCACCCCCTTCTCCAGCGCAGGGAGAGGATACTTTGGGAGCTCCGCTTTCGGGGGGTCCGCGGTCCCTCCTGGGGCCTCCTCCTCCGCCACCTCCTACCACCCCCCGCACGACGGTTCCACCTTCTTCAACCCCCCCAACCCCGTGAATCTGGCGGATCCTATTGGAGGGGGAGAGGGCGGCCCCCATCACCGTACGATCCCAGGACTGGGCAGTGCCTTCAGTGGTGGGCCGCCTCTGAACCACGACGTCAGTCCCGCCATTCTGCCCCCCGTTGCTGGCGAGGTACCTCTCATGGCGCCTCCCCTCGCTACCACCGCCAACGACACCGTTGCCCCTGCGGCTACCAGGAATCCGGTAATGCATCCTGTGAATCCTAATAATAATAATAATAATAACGTTCCCCATCCTACGGGTAATAACACGGTTGAGGCTCCCCCGGCGGCCGTGGAAGTGCCCATCGCCCCACTGGCCAACACCGCTACGCCCCCCAACACGAATAATGGCCCTGCATCTAATACCACCGCCACTACCACTGGTGCTCCCAACAACAATAACAATAACAATACTAGTAACCATAAAAGTGAGGTTGGACAAGGCACCAACCCTACTAATACTACACCCGGTAGTGGTAGTGCTGGTGGTAATACGGCAGTGGAGGCGGTAAGTAGTAACCCCAAGTATGTGGGGTACCCACAGAAAGAAAAGAATACAGCGTCGAAGCCGGTAAAGGGGGCGGCACCCGCACCATCCCCTGAGGCCATACTCTACCAGTTTGAGTCCAGCGTCCCTACCACCACTATGGATCGACCGCTGTACAGAATACTGTCGAACCTGTAAAAAAAATAAAAATAAAAATATAAATAATAAATAAATGAAGAAAAAGGACTCAGACTCGATTTTTTTTTATATTATTATTCTTCATTCCTATGTCGTTCCTAATTTAGTCCTTTCCATTGTTATTTATTTATTTATTCTTTCGTATAAATATATATATTGTCCCTTTTTTTTCTTTAGGTCAACTGTAGAATTGGCTCCGTGTTGCTCTTTGTATACTATCTTTCCAAATCCGTATTTTTTAGTTTAGAATTTGCGTTAATTGTATGTTGTTTTTTCCCCTTTTTTTAAACAGAATTTTTCTCTTTTTTTTTTTTGCTGGTAATTCCCAATACTATTTATGTATTTATTTATCCGTTTGTGTGTTTTTTGTTGTATAATAGTTCACGTTCCCCCTTTTCAGAAAGGTTTCCTGTACGCTAAAGTGGGATTCCTTAAAATAAATGCTTACATAACATACCAGTATTAATGACGAAAAATGTTAATGTTTTTTATTCTAATTTCTTTGTGTGTGTGACTATCGTAATTTTGTTGTTTATTATCAAAAAAAAAAACAACAACAAATAAACAAACCAGTTACCGCGAATACACATCCCTTTCCCTCCCTTTGCTTTCCTTTTTAATATTATCTCGCGTATATTAGCAAATAATAATAATAAAAAGATAACGAAAAAGGGTTTGTTAGTACAAACCTACATTACCGGTTCCTTCCCTCTACATTCATCAGACCATAATTATTACTTCATATTATTTTAAATTGGTCTCTGATTCATTTTTAGTGCCGTCATGAGTTGTATAGATGAAACAAAAAAGGAGGACAACGGCGAAGACCGCATTGTAGCAGTGATTCACAAAATAAAGGAGACATTCCCAAACAAAATAAACACGTGCGAATGTTTATTTATCGCACAGAGCATTTTAGAACACGAAGAGAAACTATTCACTCCCCTTCCATTCATCTCCCCGACTGATACCGAGCGTCCCCACCGCAGGCTGCAGCATTGCGGAACGGCATTTAGTGATAGCTCCACCCTGCCCAACACCCCCCGTCGCGAGGAACCTGTAGATGGCGACAGTGACGAGGGGAAGAAAATTTTTCATAGAAACATAGACTTCATCTTGTCTCGCGCCCGACAACAGTTGGAGGAATCTAGTCCGAAAGGCAGAGGCCCTTCCAGTGCCATAGTGTCATTGCAAGCGGCGGTAAATCCCCTTTCCGCGGTGGACACCGCCATAGGGCAGTGGCTTCACGACTATGAAGCCTGCGCCCCTAACGAGGAGGAGGAAGAGAGCCTTCTGCTTCGTAACAAGTCTACCACCAAGAGTCCTTTACCTGAAGCAGGGGAGAGAGAGGCGACGACGGCAGGGAGCGAGAGTACGAGAACCCTTTCCGAGTCCCTCGCCGATGAAACGCCGTCCTGTCTGTCGGAAACCACGCGCACTAATTTACAGTTGGAGACGACCACACACAGTATCGGAGGGCATGGTCCTCAGGAACCGGACCACCACAGTCAGAGCCTCTCGGTCGACCGGGACCCCGTCACTCAAGGTAGTTCCTCTAGGCGGACGGACGGGAGGTGGAAGAACATTCCAGAGCCGAGACGGAATATGATTCGGAAAGGGCTACAGGCGAGTACCAACATCCCCCGAAGTAGCGTAAGAATGGAGTCCCCCACCCCCTCTGTCAACTCGGTTCGCATTCTCAAGGCCACAGGGGGTTCCACCAGCCATGGCAGCTCGGAGCCACCTCCCCACCCCCCACAGGGCCTCTCCCCCGACACCGCCGTCAGCCTTTTGAAACGGTTGGAACAGCGAAGCGGAGGCGATGAGGGAAGGGATAGTTGGGAGACCGATGGGCAGAGTGGGGGCGGTGGAGCCAATACCTCGAGCAGCAGTCTTCTTGATATTCACATGCTATCCCAGCAACTCTGTCACGCCGTGTACGAGCAGCTGTACGCCCGTGCCGTGGTGCAGGTGCGCCAACAGGACAAGGAGGAGGGTGGCGACGACGGGGACTACACCGACGAGGACACGGTTCCCATTTGTTCCGTGGTGATTGAATTTTTAGAGCCCGATAATGAGGAAAGCGAAAAAAAGTTTTTTGTAATAGGGTGCGATTGGCCTCAGTGGGATTTCCTCACCGCTGCGCCGTTGGCGTGTAGGGCGGACCCCATGCCTTCCGAGATGGACCACTTTGAGTCGGACGAGCAGCGAGAGGCGGCGATGCGGTACTGGAGAGAGAGGCACTGTTACCTTTACCTACTGTACCCTAGTAACATGGAGGAGCCCTCCTGGGAGGACAGCCACACGCCCTGTAGTCAAACTGTAGGGGCGGCGGAGGAGTACGTCACGGAGGCGGAGTACGATCTGACCCGACCAGTCGCCGTGCTCAAGTCGTTGTTGGGGGAGGCGATGCAGGTGTGGTCGATGCACGACCCTCACTTAATCGCGATGGTGCACGACCTGGAGGAGGCGGAGGTGGGGAGGGTGTTTCACAGCTATACGTTCTGGGACCACTGGCCTCGGTCGATTCCACCTCCCCCTACCCGTGGGGAACGAGCGTCTATTCGATCCTCTGGCTTGAATATTCCCTTGTTGCCAGGCGAAGCACTCGGGGAAGACGACGACGACGAAGATGGGGAGGAGGAGGAGGAGGGAGACGGGGGAAGGAGATGAGGGGTGTTTCCTAATCTCTTTACTACCATCGCCCAGTACGATTATTCTGTACATTTTACTATTTCCTAACTTACCCGTTTTTTTTTTTTCCTTCTCCCATTTCTTTCACTTTTTTTTGTTACGTGTGGTTTTCTTTCTTATTATATGCTGACACTCATAACATTCTACTTTACCTTCCATTTTATCGTGTTTTTTTTTTGTTAACTAGTACCTCTTTCTTCATAAAAGAGAATAACAAACTGAAGTGGTACCATGTTTGGGCTCTCCTCAGAGGGTGTTGACCCAGCAAAGCGGATCAGTGCCCTCTTACAGGGTAGTATCCTCTGTGAGGGGAGTATTTCTTTCCTGACCGGGATCGACGACAATGGATTAAGTCCGGAGGATAGACAACTGGGAGTATCCGAGTTTCTTGCCACACCGGCCCAGAACTCTCTCGTTCTTCCCGAGCAGCCCGCCAGTAATACGTTTTTTCCCGAAATGGAGTACACGCAGGTGGAGTCTGGTAACACCTCTACCGGAGATTTTCTCTCCAGTTTTGGCAGCTCTGGGGTGGACCCCCTGGACAGTGACCATTCGCCCGCCTCTTATCTTTTTCACCAGAGCAGGACCCACAATGGAGAAGTAACCCCTTCTACGCCCCCCTCCCTGTCTCCTCATCACTCTCACGACACCCACGGAGTGTGTTCCCCTCCCCCTCCCGGCGACGACAGCCCACATCGTCTCTCTCTCCCTCTGCTGCTCGACAGTAGTAGTGGTAGCGACGGTACACACACCGATGAAAGTGGCAAAGGCTTCTCCAAGGGTCAAGCCTCCACCCATTATATCAGTCGACTCAAGAGCTCTAGTTCGCTGGACCTCTCTGGTACGCTGCCTCAGCCGTTTGTGAAGGAAACGGATCAGGTGCGGGTCATCAAGGACACCGTCACGCGTCAGAAGAAGATTAACGATTATGTGATTGTTAAACCGCTTGGAAAGGGCTCCTATGGGACCGTGATGCTGGTACGACACGCCACCGCCAACGAAGATTATGCAATGAAAATTATTCGGCCCAAAAAAAAGCAGCCTTGTAAAACAAAAGAGGCACACTTGTACCACATCCAACGTGAGGTGGCCGTGATGAAGCGTCTCTCCCACCCCCATCTTGTTAGTTTGATTGAGGTCATTGGAAGTGTCGAGAGTGGCATTCTCTGCCTCGTGCAGCCCTACTTTCAGGGAGGGTGTATCGCCGTCCCTCCCCCTTCCTCCACCACTCCCGGCAGCGTCATCCCCATTGCAGAGAACACCCTCCGCCGGCACGCGTTTGACCTTCTCCATGCCCTCAAGTACCTCCAGCGGAAAGGAATCGCCCATCGCGACATAAAACCGGAGAATATTTTACTCGATAGAGAAGGAAAGGTTTATTTGGCCGATTTCGGCGTGAGCGCTATTTGCGGCGATGAGGACTCCGCATGGGGCGTGGAGGGAACGCCGGCCTACATGGCACCCGAGCTGTACCGCGGGGAGTCGGAGGTGGTCAGCCACCTGGTGGACATGTGGGCTCTAGGGGTATCGCTGTATCAGCTCCTCTACGGCGTGCTCCCCTTCTACTCCCCCTCCCCCCTGGCGCTGTCCGCCGCCATCCAGTTCCAACCACTGACCTTCCCCGACGAGGAGGAGGAGGAGGAGGCAGACTACCACGGCCCCCGCTCGTCGCCCGCCTTTAAGACGATGCTGCGAGGGATGCTGGAGAAGGACCCTCAGCAGCGGTGGGGGATACGGTGCGCGCTCAGCTGTGATTGGATCGTAGGGGAGGAAAGCGAAGGGGCACCCGTGAGGGACAGTACTTCGCTCCCTGGCACGCCTATTTTACCGGGCGTCTTACCACCCCCTATGGAGGAAATATCGTCCTTGTCGGAGGACAGTGCGGCGGTGGTGCAAGACGTTCTCTCTTTCCCACACCCCGTCGAGGAATCGACCAAAGAGGTGCCTGTGGAGAACCCTTTCTCCCCATGTCCCGAGGCTTCCCTCACCGCTACCGACAACATTTATGACAGTGTCACTTCTGTCGAATTACACAGTGCGATATTTCCGTTTCAAGCCGTGGAGTCCACCACCAAAGACACTGAAGACGAGTGATAAAGTAGGAAGGAAGGAAAAGAAAAAAGTAACTTCCGACATATGGAATTTTTTTTTTGTTGTATATACGTATATATTGATACCATATGTATTTTATTATATTTAAACTTAATTTAACCTCAAAGAATAGAAAAAAAAAATGATTTGAATTTTATGTTTTGTTCGTTACTTTTTAAATTTTTTTTTTTCGCGTTTCATGCCATCATTTATAGGCCAACATAAGAAGGGAACCGTAAATTGGATCTCTGGCCGTGTTTTTTGTTTCTCTCCCTTTTTTTCACGCTACTCTTTTTTGCGTATATTTCTATTTACCTATATATATAAACATCATTTAAACCTTAAACAATTTTTTTTTTTCAACTTTACTTCTAATGTAAAGATTACTCCTAGAAATGCAGGCATAAAACTATTTTTCTTTTCAAACTACGTTTTTTTATTTGTATTTTAGAATTTTCGAGTTTCTGGTTGAAGAAAGTGCATTTAAAGTGAAGCAGTTTTTTTTTTTTTCTCCCGCGCGTCATTGCAGTTTTGTTTCTATGGTATTATACGTCCACTACTCTTTTTTTTTTTCCCTCCCATTATGTTCAACTTTTGGCAAAAAAGCAAATAGCCTGAATAAACACTTATTTACCTAAGCCGATTCATTATTATTATCGTTCTAGCTCACCTTTTTTATTTTTTTATTTTATACTATCTATTATTCCCACTTTCTTAACCTTTCCACGTATGGGCAAACTGAAACTTGGTTACAAGAGTGAAACAGGCTCGGTGTGCCTGGCCATCGGCACCGCCGTGGTCTTGCCGTTTCTTTCCAAAAAGTTAATGGCAGCGGTGGTGCCACTGTGGGCCCTAGTGTCTCGACTGGTTGCTCGCGGGGCTCGTAACCGGGCGCGGCTGCCCACGGTAAAGTCTCCCGAGAAAGAGACCCAGAAGGCGCGTGTGGTGATGCGGAGGGAGATGACACTAAAGGAGCGACCACTGGCGGTGGTGACGGGGACGAACAGTGGGATAGGATATCACACCGCTGTGGGGTTAGCGGTCGAGGGGTTCATCACTGTGGTCACGTGTCGTTCCGCTGCACTCGCCGCCAAGACCGCCGACCGTATTCGCGACGAGGCGGAGAAGAAGCGGCGGCTGCACCCCAAAAAGTACCAGGACTATCCCGAGACGGTGATGGTGGAGGGTCAGGTGTTGGAGTGCGACAACTTTGCCACGATCCGCCAATTTGTGGAGTGGTTTAACAGAAAGTACGATCAACACAACTTTCAAGTACTCGTCAACAACGCAGGTGGGATGAGCGAGCGGTTAACCTTCTCCAAGCACGATCCTAGACTAGAGCTACACACCGCCGTGAACTTTCTCGGACCCCTCCTCCTCACCCACTCCCTTCTTCCGCTTCTGGAGAAGAACGGTGGCCGTGTGGTGTACGTCTCCAGCGAGGCCCACCGACTCCCTCAAGGTTTGTTCGAAGGGGTGAGAGGGATTTGGAAATCCGACAAAGGGAAGGCGTGTGGGATGGTAAAGGGACGACTGTTGGAGGCGCTCCGGCTTCTCAATCAGGGAAAACAAAAGGCAACTGGGCCGCTCACGAAGGACTCCTTTGGTAGCGCGTTTGTGCGGTATGGAACCAGCAAACTTCTCAACACCTACGACGCCCACGTGATCGCGCGCCAGTATAGAAATAAAACCGGAAACGAGGAAAAGAACCGGGTGTACGCCTGCTCCCTGCACCCCGGCTGCGTGTCCTCCAACTTTCCACAGTACCTGCGCTACGTCCCGGGCATGATGACCCTCTACAAGACGGCGGGACTGCTGTTTCTAAAGTCGCCCGAGGAGGGGGCCCAGACAACCCTCCACTGTGCGCTCTGCCCCAGAGAGGAACTGGAACTGGTCTCGCCGATCGGCAACGCCAGCGACGACGCCAAGGTCAGCCGCTATTTCGTGGAGTGCCGCGATAAGACGGAGAGTATGCTGCTGGCCTATGGATGGGATGTGAAGGAGGCGGAGGCCATTATTCAGTGGGGGTTGGAAGTAGTGGGAAAGTCCTAAATTCCACTTTCAAAAATGAATTCCTGTATCATTGTTGACTTTTATATCTATCAAATTACGTACTTTTGTAATGTTTACTTATATATCGCACATTACAAAGTCTAAAAAAAACTCCCACAAAAATACAATACGCACACATACACAAAAACAAGCATTGTCACTTATCAAAAAAAAAAAATTTGTACAAAAAAAAAAAAGCAACTCTCAAGCATTCTTGTTAACTGTTAAGGCGGATAACCATTACTTTTTATTTTTTGATGTTTCCGTATCCAAAAACAACTTCTTCTGTTTCTTCCTTCTCTCCTTATTTTTGCCTTTCCTTGTTGATTATTCATAAAGATTGACGGTACTACAGAGCGAGAGAGAGAGAGAGAGAGAGAGAGTAAGTAAGACATGTCTCTTCGAGCAGAGTCCATAAAGGCATACCGTCAGCTCTACCGGACCGCCTACATGACCGCTGTTCAATGCGATTTACCCAATCTGGAGGGATTTTTAGAGTACGTCTCACTTCGCTTTGCAACCCACGCGGACCAGAATCGTCGGCGATTGAATGACATTGTCGCTGAACTAGACCGAAAGGAAAAAGCACTTCAGACGTCAACTCCCCCCGGCTCTTCTACCAGGCTATTTCGGTCGCGAAAGAAGATTGATCAAGAGCGAAGAAAGGTGATGCGTCAGTACGAAGAGTATATTTCGGGCAAGATCAACAACGTGTATGGTCTCGCCAATGTCCTCCCTGAGGCGATAGGAAACGATACCCTGACTAGTTTCTTGCACCTGCTGGGATCGGATGTGGGTAACGATGCCTACCAACTTGCTATAGAAAAGGGATTTATCCACTACTTTTACTTTGAGAATAAAAGGGCAGAGAGGAACGAGGTGGAGGAGGAGGCTACCAGTGAGTATCAGAATAGGATTATGCAGCAGGCGGTACTGCCCTATGCGGAGCGATTGCTGCTGCTTCACCGTACGGCAATCGGAGAGAATAACCCCAGCAGCAATCTCATCTACATGACCCCTTGGCAGGTAACGGAGGCGATTGTGGGGACTCGCAGCGGGGTCACTGCCCACCACCTGGAGCTAGGGCGAGACCACGTGGTTCTCGAGATCGATGAAAACTACAATAAACAGATCATTTATATCTGCTGCACTCGAAATGCTGAAGGCGGTAGCTACGACTGGCGGCAGGAGGTGGAGAGGGTCAGTGTGAGTGAGGCCGAGGATGTACGGCGGACTCTCTTCCACTCGGAGTATCTTTCCATTGCCTATCGTCTGATTGATTTGCTCCTGACCGAGACTCCCCTTCATGCGACCCGCAAGACCACTATCATTGGCCACGGAGTCGGAGGGGCGGTGGGTCTGATTGTGGGACTGATTCTCTCCCAGAAGGGGTATGAACTGACGAATACGATTTCCCTCGGTGCCCCAAAGGCGTTGCTGGGGACGTTGGAGCGGTATGTGTCCACCATTAATCCCATCCGTATAGTATTGGTGGGGGATCCGTTGATCGACCTCCCCGTGTCGGGTACGGAGGGCAACTTGTTTGTCCATGTGGGAGAGATATTGTTGTTGAACCCACCTGGCACGGCGACCGATCCTATGGAGCCAGAGGAGGAGGGCGAGGTGGAGGAGGAGGAGAGCGTCACTGCGGAGGGTCTAGCGGACTTGCTGAACGATGAAACCCTCACCGCGGATATCCAACCCGAGCAGAAGGGTGAGGAAGAAGAACAAGAAGTAGCAGAGGAGGACGAGGAGGATTTAGACGCGCTCTTTGCAGAGGTAGCAGCGCGGTATCACGCCGGGTTCTTGCTGGAGCACTACGTCCATCATCTCTCCAACCCTACCGTTCCCCTCGAGTATGCGGAGGGCGATGAGGTGTGGGATGAGGGGGAGTACTCGGCGATGCAGAAGGAGGCGGCCCGGACCCAACATGTCTCCGAGACGCAGGCGCACCAGCAGGATATGAAGGGGCCGCTGTAAACGACGGATCCTCTTCTCTTATTTTATTCCTCCCCTTTATGTGCACGTTTTTACATACTAATAATGATTACAATACTATTTTTTGTTGTTGTCATACCGCTAGTATTCGACCTGAAGTTGGGAATACAACTGACTCTTTTTTGTTTCGAGTATTTCTTTCTCCCCTCTTTCTTTTTTTCTTTCTATATTCTTATTGGATACTTTTCAGCTATTTTATATCACCGCAAAAGGTTCTTAGTTGCAACTTAATTCTCTTATTCTTGCGTTTTCATTATTATTATTCTACCAATTACTTTTCGCATTTTTCTTCATTTTCAGCTTTTACTCATTTTTTATTTTATTTTTATTTGTTCGGCTCTTCCACTATGTCTAGTCGTCAATCTCAGCTCAGCTCTTTGATAAAGCGCATTCCAAAAGCCGAACTCCACTTACACATTGAGGGGAGTCTGGAGCCGGAATTACTCTTTTCTTTAGCCAAGAAAAATAACATTTCTATTCCCTATCAAACCATTGAAGAAGTCCGAAAAGCATACAACTTTGAAAATTTGCAATCCTTTCTGGATCTCTACTATCAAGGCATGAATGTACTGCTACACGAGGAGGACTTTGAGGCACTGTCGTATGCTTATATGAAAAAGATGCACGAGCAGGGAGTGTGCCATGTGGAGCCGTTTTTCGACCCTCAAGGACACACCTCTCGAGGCGTGCCCTTTCATATCGTGTACAATGGCCTCCAAAAGGGGTTTCGAAAAGGAACAAAGGAGTTTGGCATCACGGTGGGGTTGATTTTTAGCTTTCTACGCCATCTCTCCGAGGAGGAGTGTTTAACCTATGTGCAGGAGGACAGCGAGGATGGCCGGTATATCCGGCAGCTGTTTGCCGAACAAGCGTTTGTCGCGGTGGGGCTGGACTCCTCTGAACTGGGGAACCCGCCGGAGAAGTTTGTCCGACTTTATCGGTACTGTAAGGAGACGTTGAAGGTGCCCCACCTCGTGGCCCACGCCGGGGAGGAGGGACCACCCGAGTACATTAGTCAAAGTTTGGACTTGCTGAAGGTAGACCGTATCGACCACGGGGTAGCCAGTTTAAAAGACGAAGCCCTTCTCCGTCGGTTAGCGGATTCTCAAGTCCCCCTTACCGTTTGTCCATTGTCCAACTACAAACTGCAAGTGTTCCCCGAGGCGGAGCAGTGCAGGAAGGCGGCGGTGGATCTCCTCCGAAAAGGACTTCGAGTGACCCTCAACTCGGATGACCCTCCTTACTTTGGCGGTTACATGAATGAAAACTTCAACTTTGTCGCCGAAGAGGCCTCCATTACTCGGGACGATATTATTTTAATGGCCAAACACTCTATCGAGTCTAGTTTTATTTCGGACGAACTAAAACAAAAGTATCTTTCTCGAATCGATGAAGCGACGTCGCAGTGATGGACAACAAGAAAGAAATAGATCAATTTACATATTGAAAAAAATAAATAAATAACTTACCCCCGTTAGTAGGGATGAATCGACGCCCTTTTCTGTTCTTTCTCTTATTTATTATACGCAAACTTTTCACTGTTTTCAACTCGGCCCCCCTTTTTTTTTTCCGTTTCATTCCCTCCATGTTCTTGCCTAGTTAGTATTGATCTTTTTTTTTCTTACAAACAACAACAACAACAACTAAAGAACTATAAACGGGTATAAGCAATGATTCATCTGTTCTCTTCCGAGTTCGCCGCTTTCCTGGTCTTTTTAGTTCTCCTGTTCAGTGCGGTTTTCCTACAGCGTCACTACGTTCGGCCCGATCATCGGCTCCTTGATACCCTCACCGCTACTGTGGGAGGCCTCCTTGCCTGTCGTTTAGTTGCCAGAGGGAGTCGATGCCAATGGCCCTCCGGGGTGGATTACCGTGGACGTGTGGCGCTGGTTGTTGGGGCGAGCTCTGGGGTAGGCTACAGTGTGGCCAAGGAGCTGGCGGAGCATGGATGGACCGTTATTCTCGCAGGACCAGACAGTCGACGACTGCTCGTGGCGAAGGAAAAGATTCTCAAAAAAGTACAGCGGCGGTTTCCCTCCATCTCCTCCTCCTCCAGCTCTTCTTCTTCGTTACCCTCCACCCCCGAGGTGATGGTACTTGGGGTAGTGGACCTATCGAGTGAGCAATCGGTACGAGAGTACGTGGCGAAAGTGTGTGCCGTGCAACATCGCTACCCTATCGCCCTCCTTGTCAACGCCGCTGGTACACTGAAGCGCCACCTGGAGTATGGGAAAGACGGTTTCAACACTATAGAAGCGATGATGGCCACGAACGCCGTTGGACCTTTGCTGTTGACCCAACTCCTCTTACCAGCACTGGAGCAAACGGCGGAACAGTCTAGTGTATCGTCCCGCATCGTCAATGTGGCCTCCAGCTGTCACACGTTTTTAGGCTTCCCTCGTCGTCCCTACCCCAAAATGGACTACCCCTTGCAAATGCTCTACGGCCTGGAGCGGTCGTCACCCGACTTTGTTCACTCAGAAAAGCGGAAAGACGGTTGTCGTTGGTGTGAAGAAAAGAACACATCGGGAACCTTATTTGAGCTCAAGGACCTCCCGCCTTTCAACTTTGTAGGGTACTATGGTCTGTCCAAACTGTGTGTAGTATGGAATACAATTCTGCTCGCACAAAAAGTCTCAAACCGGTACTTTTCAAATCCCCCAGTCAAGGTAAAACGAAGTTCAACATCCCAAAAAGAAAAGGAAGAGGAAAAGAAAGCCAGTGCGAAGGAAAACCAGGTCAATTGTTTAAAGGTGTTTGTAGCGAGTTGTCACCCCGGTATCATCACCACCCATTTGTATCGAGACCTACTCCCCACCTGGGTCCTGGATTACCTGATATACTACCCCTCCCTACTCCTCGGTAAAACGTGGGACGAGGGAGCTCAGTCGGCGTTGAAGCTCTGTGTGGAGACCGACTCGATGAAGTTAGGGGGGTACTACCTCTGCTCAGGTGAGTATGGCGCTGATAGCGGGGTGAGCTGTGTGTCCTCGTACGGGTCCAGCACCGTGCTGGCAATGGAGTATGGAAAATGGGTGAATGAACACCTGACAGGGAAGTGATGTACCTGCTTTTCATCCCCTGGTGGTTGTGCTGTCTGCTTTTTTCAGAAATTCAGATGCGACGTATATAATTTTTGCTCCAGCTTTTTCTGTAAACATCGACAAGTGAATGATATATCTACGCTTGCATTTTATTTTCCCCTTTCACTCCTTTTATTATTATTATTATTATTATTATTTTCTTCGTAAAGTAACAAATTACAACTATCCCATACTAATAGTATTTTAGTCGTCCATTCCACTTAGAAAATAAAAATAAAATAGAAAATGAGTTATGCTCCAGACTTTTCACACGAGTTAAGCATCAAAAGCGACTTGAGTCAGCACCACTTTGACTCCTATTTACTGGATGTAGAGAAGGCGGCGGTTGGCGTCCGATGTTCTCATCGGTCCTTCGCCACCAAAGACTTATTAGAGTGTTCTAGCCTACTGCACCTTGGTAAGACGAGGGAGGAGGTGCGGCAGTGGGGGACGACTGTGCGGCAAAACTTGGAACAAAATCCATCCCAGTGGAAAACGCTGTCGAGTGAATTACGTCGTCTTAGTGACCCTTCGTTTCTCACCGAGGTGTTTCAGGATCCTGTGAGAATGGAAAAGGACTATTACCGTCTTGCCGATGAGAAACACTGTCGTGAGGTACTTGCTGGGAACCAGTCAAAGGAGAATATCACAGACTGCTACTCGTGTCTCACCCGGGGACAACACCGCCGCTTCCTTCCTTACTTCTATAGTGTATTCTTATACGACACGCTTTTTCCAGATCAAAAGACGTATCAGGCCATGTTCCCCGATACAGGCCTCGTTACAGAGATGATGAAAAAAGAACGAGATTTGTACCTTCAACTGTTGAAAAAAACAGTCGCCCGTTTTGCGACTAAAAAAGAAACCTACGAGGACTTCAAGGCGAAGGAGACCGATTTTCAACGGTATAGCCTGTATTTAGGTAAAACGTACCTCGAGTGTGACCACGTTCTCCCGTTTGTAAAACGGCATCGTCTCTATCGTCAGAAACGATATCTGCTTCCCTTCCTGCAGCGGTCTCGGTTGACCGAGAGTTACCAGAAGGCCGACGACATACCCTCCCTGGAGGAGGAGTACAACCTGTGGGACCTTACCCCCAGTGTACTCGACACCCAGTACTGTAGCAGTAACCGGGAGCACACCACTGTGGAAGCCGTCCCTCTTCTCGTCACCCTCCCTCCCGAGGCGGTAAAAGAGATGAAGCCCCTCTTGCCACAGCGGAGCGGGGTGCATCTTTGCGCCTTGGACGGCCTGGATAGTCTGTACGAAGGGGTGTCCTCCGAAGAAGGGGATGATAACGACGACGACGGGGAAAAAGAATCGGGTTCCACCCACCCCGCTGACCCTTTCCTTGAAGGGAGCGGCTATCCACAGGACGACTCCTTTAAACTGCAACTAAACGGAAAATTAGCATTAGAGAGTCTCCAACTAAAGTCCTACGTGTACAAGAAGCAAATTACCTTTCGTAACGGCGAAGCGGTTCGTACGTTTCTGTCGGACGTCGCCAACGACAGCGCCATTGATCGTATCGCTCTGTCCATTGAAGTGGAGTCACTCCTCTTTCTGCTAAAGGCGCCGTGGGACCGGTCTGCGTTTCGACTACCGGTCGAGGTGGACGTGGAGCACGGGACGAGGAAGGAGGGCAAGGATGCTGCAGGAATGGCACTAGCCGTTCATATTCAGCACGCCCTTCCGCCCTCGGTGGAGACTCGGGAGGCGTTGTTTAGTAAAGCTATTCAAACGACAGTGGAGCAGGAGCCGGGGTGTTTGGTTCAACCCGCCTCAGAGACCACCTCCAGTTCCCAGGACTCTCTGGACGAGGGGAGAGAGTTCCCTGTTTACTCCTTCATGGAGTTGCGGCGACCAGTTCTCGCGAGAGACAACGCCACACGAACGGGGAGCAACTCGGATAACAAAGTCCAACGTCTCCCGTTTATCGTACACGGAAAGGCATTTGGGGTGCACCCCATTGGGACACCCAGTACGACTGCGGCCCCTCCTTTTCCCATTTTTAACCTGGTGAAGATCCACTACTTGAACAACGGACACGATCAGGGAGGGCCGGTGCAACCCAAGGAGGGGGCCACCGCTGCTTCCTACTTGCAAGAACAACTGCAACTACCGGAGGTGCTCCATCTGAGTCTTCTCCTGCAGTGTTTCCCCAACGCTACGGTGTACCTCCATCACGTCCACCCCTACCGAGCACCGTTGGTGTTTCAGGTAGACTGTATCCAGCAAAGGGACTTGGACTCGTTTTTGTTCACCCACACCACCGCAGCGATTCGGGAGCTGGTGAAGGTTGCCTGGGATGTGGCGTTGGAGGCGTTGCAGAGTTGTGTGAAGGGCATTGGTCTCGCCGTGGCCCGGCACGTCGGTTTATACAAGGGAGAGGAGAAAGTTGAAACCTTAAATCGGTTCAACTTTATTCTTTCCAAGTTCTCCGATAAAGGGGTGGATGGGGAGGATGGGAAACTCGCTGCGGCGTCGAAGAAGCGGAAGCGATCCACGATAGACAAGCGTGTGGTGGCCCTCCTCTTGTCTCCAGTGCGGAGGTGGTACCCTCAGTGTACACCTTCCTTTGACCTTAAGGAGGAATCCGAGCTAGGAAAGTTTATTCAAAGAATCGACGAAGTGAAACGCCCCTTCAAGCAGAAGGAAAAGGAAGAAGAGGAAGAGGAAGAAGAACTGTTCAATGTTGAGGGTATCGAGATGAGTGACAAGGAGGACGAGGAAGTGGAGGAGGAGAAAGGACCCTCGTACACGGAGCAGCACTTTATCCGACCGGCCAACTGGACGGTGAGCGATCGTATTCCATTTTCATTTCAATTTCGGCCGTTGGGAGAGGAATAGATTAACCGCCACCACCACAGCTTCGGCAACCGCAACAGGGGAAATGTGAAACTCTTTTTTTGTTTTTGGAATTCACATAAAATACCATTTATATTAATTATTTATTTACCTTTGCTCAACATTTTTTTTTTTATTTGTAAGGGAATGAAGGCTACTCATTTTGGTTTCTCTTGTTCTCCTTCTCTCTTTTTTTTTTCTTTTTATTTAATGGTAACACATAAAAAGGTAGAACGACTTTACTGTTCTTCTTATACACACCCACCCAAAAACAGCAGTCAAAAAGTAAACAGTAGTAGTCTGTATACTTACTGTTTTTTTTTTTGTTTAAATTAACTGTTTCTTCTATAATAGAGGTAAAGTACGGATGCTATCCGAGGAAACCCCTGTAGAGGAGACTCAACGCTCCGGTGAAGGCGCGGAGCGGGACACTGGGGCCGCCGCCCCTACCCACTCTCGAGGACCTACCAGCTCCCACGGCACCATTCTCTTCGTGGGAAACCTCCCCTTTTCCACTCCTTGGCAAAACGTAAAGGATCACTTTAAGCGGGCCGGTGAGGTGCGCTACACGGATCTTATCGCCGACCGACATGGAAGACCAAAAGGGTCGGCGCTGGTGACGATGTTTACCGCAGAAGGCGCCGCGAATGCGATTGCCCTCTTTAACGAAACCGAATTCGAAGGGCGTCGGTTGATTGTCCGTCTCTTCGACGACGGCCCCCGACCGGCCTTTGTGGAGCGCAGTATGGCCCCCCCGTACAGCTACCACTCTCGCCGTGCCTACCCCCCTCCTGGGTCTACTCCCTACGGCGGCGGTGGGTACTACCCGGCGGTGGATCCGATGTACCCCCCCATGATGGCCGGCCGTGGGGGCAGGGACGGGTATGCGCCTTCGTACCCCCATCAAGGGATGCCGACGGACGGTGGGGAGTTTGACCGATCGGCCCCCAAGCCCCGCAGCCAGCAAGCCAGCGACGCCGGTCGTCGGCTGTTTGTGTCCAACCTTCCCTACGACTGTAACGCCGTCGCCCTGCGAGAGACCTTTCAGCAGGTGGGTGAGGTGGAGAGGGCGGAGATCATCATGACACGCAACGGCAAGAGCCGTGGTCTGGGGATTGTGATTATGAAGTCCCCACTGGAGGCGAGTACCGCGATCCGGGAGTTCGATGGTATTGAGATGGCCTCTCGTCCGATGAAGGTGCGGTTCGATAACAAGGATAGGATGTAGGCGGAATAAAACAAAAAAAAAAAAGAAGGAAAGAAATACAAACTAACAAAGGACAGTTCATCGAAAAGAAAAGGAACTGATGATGAACACGAGATTACACTATTTTTCTACCTACACGTACACCGAGATACAAACGGACATGGGATATAGCTGTGCTGAGAGTAGGCGAGTGGGTGAATGTGTGGATTTCTTCCTTCTTTTTCTGGAAAAGAGCATTTACAAATTGAATCCCTTCGGTTTTGTTTTATTCTTTGCTGTTGTACTGGTTTTTTTTTTTCAAGAATTATATTCCACCCCTTTGCTTAACCTTAAAAATAATTGAAATACTTGCAGTATAAACACGGCAACTTGGTATTTATACATATCTACTTCGTTGTTCTCTCCGGTGAACTTGCTCACTGCCACCGGTCTGCAGTGCACAATAAAAAATAGTACTAATAGTAATAATCCTAATAATAGGGTAGGTCAGTACGCATGTCCTAAAACATTATTATTATTGGGATGGCAGATAACGTGTCAGTGTGAGAGAGTGGTCCTAATACGGGGAGAAAACCGAAGTAAATGAAAAAAAGAAAAGCGAGAATTCTGAGCCATCTTTTATGAGAAACTGTGTGTTTCTCGGCAGAGTTGTTTGGAATTAGTGTTGTCATTGGAAGGAATATTATTTTTTTGGGTGAAGGTGTGAAGCTTCGAGAGAAAAAAATAGGGAAAAGGTTTTTTTTTATTATTATTTGTTTGTTTGTTGTGTTAGAGAGAGAGAGAGAGAGTGGCATGAACTTGGCGTAGCAGCGGATGAATGGCGAAGGAAAGGTGAGCTGGAAAGTAAACATGATGATGTTAATTCTATTCAAGTTTTTGTGGCAGTGTATGGAAGAGGAATGTGTGGTGATAAATGAATTTATATGGACTAGAACCCCTTTTTTTTTTCAATTTTTTTTTTTGCTGTATTCTTCTCTCTCTTTACGCCCTTTTTTCGTTTGGAGAACAGAAGACCACAAGGAAAAAAAAATACCGAAAAAAATATTGTCCCTCCAAAAAAGAAGAATGAATTGTAAGTAAAAGGGGGATTTCATTGTCACACGTGATTCTATTATATTATGGTGAGTGTTTAAGAGAACTCAATACCAAAGAAATTAAAAAAGAAGCATTTATGTTTTACACGTAAATTGTGAATATTAAATAAAACAGCACAAATAAGAAGAAGACAATCCGAAGCGTTATTATTATTATTTTTTATCACAATCTTTCACAAAGCAGAAAAAAAAAAATAAAACAACAACAACAACCTTTTTTATTTAATGATTATTTCTAAGAATAATAATAAAACAGTACATGAAGGGTGTAAACGGTAACTTTTATAATGTTACTACTACTACTAACAATAATAACACTAAACAGATGAAAAGGGAAAGTTAAGTATTAATAATAAATATCATTAAAAAAATTATTCTTTTTTTTTTTTAAACTATGTTTTTTTGAATCTATTTAGTTGAACTTAATAGTTCCCTGTTCGTGCATTTTTTTTTTTTTGTATGGAAGTACTTCCGGTGCTACCTACTATCCAACTCTAGTGACAAACGTCTTTTTTTTTTTTTATCCCCCTTACTCGTTTTTTTTTTTTTTTCTACTCCATAAGGCCCAAAAAAAAAAAAATATAGAACAAACCTGCTGCAATGGTGTACCGTGTTTTACTCTCCGGTATACCCACTCACCTAGAGGTCGAAACCTTCTACGACTATCTCCACGCCCACTGCTACCCCAAGCCCCTCTATAACGCCCTCCTCGTTGGCGCTGCTTCACCTCCACCTCCCACCCATGCGAATCATAATCATAATAATAGTAGTAGTAGTAGCCTTTTCTCCTACCGCAACTACGGTATAGCACTAGTAGACTTATACTCCAAAGGGGACGCGGAGGAGGTGTTCTCCCCTGTACGACCGTTTTACATAGAAGATAGCATTATTACGGTGCAGCGACCGTTAGGAGAGGTCTTTCCCTCGCGGGGGTCCTTAGCCGCGAGTGTGTCGGACGTAGCAGAAGAGATACGAGAGAGGGGTAAAGCGGAGTACGACGGAATAGCGGTGGAAGAAATTGAATGAAGGAGAGGATGGCTGGATAGTGCTGCTTTTACTTTTCCTGTTTTTTTTCCTTTTTTGAAATTCTCAACTACAACGGAAAGCCGTCTTGTGCCTCCGTGAGGTATAGGGTTGGAAGAATTGTCCTAAAGAGTTGTGCTTCTATTTCTGAGTGTGATTATTACTGCGCTATTGGTTCTTTCCATAACACATCCCTTCCTCTTTCCGTTTTTTTTTTCAAGTTTCTTCAGCTTATTATCTCTCTCATTCTATTCAATCATCATGGCCACCACCTACGAAGAATTCTCCGCGAAGCTTGATCGCCTGGATCAGGAGTTCGCCAAGAAGATGGAGGAGCAGAACAAGAAGTTCTTTGCCGACAAGCCCGACGAGTCCACTCTCTCCCCCGAAATGAAGGAGCACTATGAGAAGTTTGAGAAGATGATCCAGGAGCACACCGACAAGTTCAACAAGAAGATGAGCGAGCACTCCGAGCACTTCAAGCAGAAGTTCGCGGAACTGTTGGAGCAGCAGAAGAACGCCCAGTACCCTGGTAAGTAAATAATGTGTAAAAAAAAAAGTGAGAAATAATAAAGATTCATCACTTTTTTGGATGAATCTTTCTTGCTGCGCATCAGATACTTTCATACCCTCTGTGTACTGTAAGTAATTTTAATACCTTTTGGACACAAGAGGTATGAAAAAGGGGACTGGTTAAACCAAAAACCAAAAACCAAAAAAAAAATAAAATATAATGATATAATAAATATATATATATATATATATATATATATATATATTAATAAGAGGAAAAAAAGGAAAAGAAAATGGGGGAATTTCTTATTGGAGACTTCAACCTTTTTTTTTCTTTCTACTTCTTTATTATTTATTATTTATTATTATTTATATTATTATTAACTTCGTTATTATTGTTTTCCAAAAAAAAAAAAAAAGGTCTATAGAGATCCGACCGTAATTCTTCTGTTTTGTTTTGTGTATCTAACAAAAATTAATTAAATACACTTACTTTGAAGAGTGAACACTAAGTCGCTAAAATAATCCTTCCGTTTTTTTCTTTTTTACTTCTCTTTCTTTAAGTTTCTTCAGCTTATTATCTCTCTCATTCTATTCAATCATCATGGCCACCACCTACGAAGAATTCTCCGCGAAGCTTGATCGCCTGGATCAGGAGTTCGCCAAGAAGATGGAGGAGCAGAACAAGAAGTTCTTTGCCGACAAGCCCGACGAGTCCACTCTCTCCCCCGAAATGAAGGAGCACTATGAGAAGTTTGAGAAGATGATCCAGGAGCACACCGACAAGTTCAACAAGAAGATGAGCGAGCACTCCGAGCACTTCAAGCAGAAGTTCGCGGAACTGTTGGAGCAGCAGAAGAACGCCCAGTACCCTGGTAAGTAATGTTTATAGTTTCCTTGTATGGATCAAAAAATAACTATTCTTTAGTTTCGGCGTATGCCTCAACTAATTATTTTTCTGACCGTACCTTTTTTATTTTCCACTTTTTTTAGAAATATAAAACAAAATGCCGTCGTTTAGTCTTTTTTTCCCTTTTTTGTGTTCCTTTATTTTATAGTAGTTGCCAACGGTGAATTTATTTCTATACCTTTTTCCCCTTTTTGTTTTTCTCTTTAATTACTTTTGATTGTGTTTAATAAGTGTGCTTTTTTTTTTAAATTAATTTTACCGTAACCGTAGGAGAAAATTTGGGAACAATGTTTCGAGCGTCGCGGTCGTTCTTGTTTAAAATGAAGATGGGCAGCATGTACGTAGACTACAAGGTACAATCCAGGGACCATAAAAAAGCGATACGCGTGGAGGAGGCGATGGTGGACCCCCAACTGCCCGTCACCGTACTCCCCATGAATTGGTTAGAGGCCCTCCGTAGTAGTAGTTCCCGTCTTCCTACCGGCTACTATGTGGAGGAGCCGGTGTACATTGCCCCTGGCTACGCCGACCGCCTCGTGCACGGCCCGGTACCTGTAGAGTCCAACTTAAATGCCTATCTGAAGGCGGCGAGGAAAAACCAGACCCCGGAAGCGGAGGGAGAGAAGGCCCCTAATGCGATTCGTGCTGGTCCGGTGGTAGTCTATATTACCGGTCAGCTCACCCCCGTCGTGTTGAACCCTATTTTTGTGTCCGAGGAAGTCTTTCAACTTGCTCTGCCTCCTCGGCCGTCGCTCAGTGGAGGGGTCAAGGAAGGGACGGAGGCGTATGAGGAGCTGGATCTGCGGATTGGGCTGGACGCGATTGAGCAGTGCTCGCTCTACAGTGAACTACGACCGGGTGGGCTGCTCTACAGTAAACTACCACACAAGGATGTGCAGGCGGCGGTGGAGCCCCCACGTGAGATCCTGTCCCGTTATGGTATGAAGGTGGGCCTGTCCGAGTCCCCGCTGGTGCCACGCCCGTGGACGAGAATGAAGCACATGTTTATTGATGAGCTGCAGAGAGGCCCCAAGATGACGGAGTTTGTGGGGCACAATCCTCGCAACGGCACCCCATGGCGCTTCTCCCAACATACTCGATACTTTAGGGCGGGTATTTGGAGAGAGACGATCCGTCGCAATGAGATGAACGAAGGTCTTCACGCGCATAGTAGCTGGCAGAAATCACCCCAGCAGGCCGTCCCTGATGTTAGCTTCTTGGCGCCGTATCCTTAATCGAAAGGAAAACTTACAGAGAATTAAAGTATATATATATACATATAAAAAAAAAAGGAAACTGTAGCCACCTTTTAGTGAAAGTTTACAAGTTTTTTTTTTTTGTGTAATCTTTTTTTTACAGAACCAAAAAAAATTATCCACATTGTTATTTTTTTTTTAATTTTTTTCGTCTTATACGTGTAACACAGCGCTTGCTCACCCACACAGTGGTTAGGACATTTCACTTTCTCTCTTTTTTTTTTTTAAAAAAAAAAGCAATAATCATCATCCTAATAATAGGAGATAATGTGGTCTGCATTGAGTCCCACCCACCGCCTTCTCGCTCCACGCACCTCTCGTCGACCCCAATTGATCTCATTCTACGGACCCCTTCTCCACGGATTTCATAGGGGCTGCACGGCCAAGTTTGCGGAGCCCATGGATGTGTGGTTAGCGGCCCTGAGTCAGGCGGTACCTTTTTATAAAAATGTGTTGATCACTGTCCCGAGTGATTTCTCCGACAACACTGTGAAACGGATTCTTCACCGCGCTCGACAGCACTTTCCCTCCGCCCACATCGCTCCATTGCATCCCACCACCACCTCCTCCGATACCGTAAAGTCGTCTCCTTCTACCGCAGCGGATGGTACTGAACGGCTGTCGCTTTCCGCCAAGGACAGTACGGGTAGTAGTAGTGGGACCTTATCCAAAGTAGAAACTGCTGGAAAGGCGGTAGTGCCTACTTCCCGCCCCCCTCTCTGCTCCTTGGGTCAGTTTGGTAGAGGGTCGTTGGATTTAATCGTGTTTGCTAGTGACGTCTTTCGAGAGGAGATGTACTACAACGCCCCACGGTACATCTCCGCCGCACACGCCGCTCTCCGAGACCACGGCGTCTTGGCCGTGTTTGGCCAGCACCCCCGCATAAGGGTGGCCGCCCCTCGTTGGGCGGGGGAAGAGGTGCAGGACTTCATGGACCTGCTGGAGGCAGAGGCGAGGGAGGAGTATGCTCGGTTAGAAAAGGCCCCTCTGGATGGGGCGTTACAGGAGCGAAAACAAAAGTTAAAGCGACTGTTGGAGACGGAGGAGAGCGGGGCGGTCGGCCATGGGGACATTTTTTTCCCCTTTAGTGGTGTGCACCGTCGGTGGTTCACCTCGGAGTTTTCTCTTTCGGCGTCTCAGCTCGTCGAGGGACTGCGAGGGCTGCCACTGTACCAATGGTATGCTAGTAGGGAGGGAGAGGCCCCCACCATGAAGGAGGAGGTGGACTTTGTGACGGTGGAGATCGAAGGATTGCAGCGTATTAGCGGAGGAGGAGAGGAGGCACCGGTGGGGGTAGTGCGCCGGCCCTCCTCTATCGATCCTCTTGAAGCTCTTCACCACTGCCTCGAGGTGCGCCTACTTTCCGAGTCGACTCGGAGGAGTCCGGAGGATTCTCAACTGCGGGTTCAGGTGGACCACTTTGTAGTGACGTGCAGCAACCGAAGCATGAGTGTGACGTCGGAGAGCGATGGTCTTCGCATGCCTCGACTCACCAGGAAGTGAAGTGAATAGGAGAATTTATCCATCCCCTCCCTCTCTCTCTCTCTTCCACCTCTTTTCACACACTTTAAGCGAAAAAATATATCCGCTTAATTAACCGTTTTTGCCTCCCCCCGAAGGTTGATGTTTTACATGTTTGTTTGTTTGACCCACTGACCGTCGATTTCAGTCCGACTCTCCATCCTATGTTTTCCCTTTCTCTCTTTTTCGTATTTGTTTGTTTCTTTTTCCTCGCCTTTCTTGGGGAAAGTGAAGGTTGCATCCATTAGAACAACTGCTGCACACACACACACACACACACACATATATATATATGGAGGGTAAAGTAGTTGTATTTCTAAGAACTAGTAGCGTGGCGAGGGCCCCTGTTTACCAGCATTTAAAGTCCTTAGGGCTAGTCTTAGTTTTAGTACATCCCAATAAACCATTGAAAGAGTTTGACGGGATTTTTGACCACATTTTAGTTGCAGATACCGATAGTGCAGTCCAGTTGGAACCTACGCTGCGAAAGTTCTTGGCGGAAAAGGGTCTGACGGCGTCTGCAGTGATTTCTTTTGACGAGTACGCCGTCTTCACCTCCACCGTGCTAGCGAAATGGATGCAGTTAAGACCCCTCCCGCTCCCACCCTCAGCGATTCAAGAGCACAATAGTAAAAGTAAATTTAGAAGTCTTTGTCAGTCCAACGGTATTCATTCCCCCCAAAGCGTCGTGCTCCACTTGCCAGGCTGGATCAAGGACTGTATCGTGCGGTGTGGGGAGGGCGCTTTAGAGGCACTGCAACAGCAGATGGGAAGCATAAAGGAGGCGATTGAACCACAAGTGCGTTCTCTCTCCCTTCCTGTGGTGTTGAAGCCCAGTCCTGGTGCCGGCAGCCTCCTCGCCAAGCTGTGCACCTCTTTAGAGGAGGTCGCCGCCCATGCGGTGCTGATGTGGCACACTTTCTACCACTACCCCGACTCCCGGCACCTGTGCGCTATCAATCGTATTCGCTGTCCCCCCGAAGATGAGCCGAGCGATCCACACCGAACCAACGGGGACACCCCCCATCCTACCGCGGAGGAAGTCCCGTTTGCTAGCCAGTCTCCCGACGTGGTGCTGTCGGAGCAGTATGGCATGGTGGTGTTGGTGGAGGAGTTCATTGAGGGTCACGAGGTGGATATGGACTGTGTCGTAGAGGACGGTGTATTGCGGTTCTGTTCCATCTCCGACAACTTTGACACCTACCCTCCCTACTTTGTCGAACAAGGCGGTCTGTGCCCCACTGCTCTTCCGGTAGAGGCACAGGTGGCGCTGGTGGAGCTCCTTCGTCAGTACCTCGCGGTCTACTCACACGATCTTCATGGTGTGTTGCACTTTGAGGCCAAGTACGACGAACGACGGAAAAAAGCGTTTGTGATTGAAGTGAACTGTCGCATGGGGAGTGCGGAAACCAACACGATGATCCGCACCTGTTACCGAGGATTGCAGCTTGGAGAGTGCTTCGTGCGGTGTGCGTTGGGTATGTCCGTAAAGGAACAGCTACAGCGCCACTTCACAGACGGACCGTCGCCATCAGTTCCATTCACCGAGTTGAAGGAGGCCTTTTACCCATCCGACGGCTACGCGGCATCGGTGAACTTGTACCCTCTCCGGAGTGGTGTACTCCGACAGGTACAGGTGCCGACGGAGCTGCCCTATCTGGTGGACTATAGTGTCTCCGCTGTGGCGGGAGATAGGGTGGCCCCACCCCCGGAGCGTTTCTATCTACTGTGTTGGATGGTGTGCAAAGGGGAAACCGTGGAGGAGGCTAAATCGCGGATAGACAACGCCGTCCATCTCTTTGAGCAGGAAATTGACGCGTAGTGGCTCTTGTCTCTTTTCTTTTGCTCAGGCTGAAATGGAACGAGAGGTTGCTGCCTTAGTTAACTAATTACCTAAAAAAAAAAAAAACCCACGGAGTTCTACCTTCTCGTATTTACCTCCTTTACCTAGCTATAAATGAATTAAATCAAGAAAGACATAATTAATTTAAACAAGATGACGGAGATAATTTTCTGTACATTTCCTCCTTTTTTCTACATTTTTTTTTTTTTTACCCCTTTCCGTTTGGATAATTATTCTTTATATTGTAATAAGTATCATTCACACGAATTTCATTTTGTTGCAAAGTAACATTAAATGCGTGTGTGCTTCTCTATATGAATGACCTTTGCTTTAGTTGCTTTTCCATAGGAATGAATGCAGTAAGCTCATAAAGGAAAATGCCGCTAAATTACCTTTTTCTTTTTTTTCCCCCCCTTTTCCCTTTTCCTACTTTGAAGCAAAACAAATAGATCAACCAGTAAATCTACAAAGTTACCCCACTAGCAGAAGAATGCAACACCAGAATAATTCGGGTCGTACTCAATTTCAGGACCCTGCGATTGTCTCCCAGTCAGGACCACAACAGGCGAATCCTCTTCCAAGGGAGAGTGCTTGGAGAAATGGTCCGCCGGAGGGAGTACAGCAGCTCCAGCAGGCCCTCGCCTCCCGCCCCGCACCGCGCAGTGCTGCCCCTGCGGAGGAGGGGTCCCGCGGCGGAGGATCGCGAGGTCGGTCTCACCCTTATCCAGACCGCAGAAATCATCGAGGCCGTGGAAACACCTCTCAAGGGAATCACGTGGAAAGAGGGGAAAACTCACAACAGGGGGGACACCACAATGGCAATCACTACCCTCCACACAACCACAATCCACACCACCCCCGTGATCGTCGTGGGGGCCGTGGTGGGGATAACTCGGACCGCCGTGGACGTGGGAGAGGCGGGCGAGGAGGCGACCGACAGCAGGAGAGAGCGGCCCAAAGAGCAGAGGAGACCGCTCCTCTACCTCCGCCCAAGCACGACCCAGATCCGGAGGTGTTGGAGCGCTTCAAGACAGAGTACGCCAAGATGGGGGAGGAGGAGGGGGCAGAGACACAACCAAAGGTTCATAAAGTGCTGGGCACCATCAACGTTGATGAATGTTATGAACTCATCGAAAAGAATGACGTAGTGTTCATTGTGACCGATACCGGCACGGGCAAGAGTACCTTGGTACCGAAGAAAGTGCTAGACACTTACCCAGATGCGAAGATTGTGAGCGCCCAGCCCCGCCGCACGGCGACGATCAACCTTGCTCAGCGTGTTGCTCAACTTCTCGGGGAGGACGTGGGGAAAACGGTCGGCTACTCGGTCCGTGGCGAACACGTTGGGGAGATGGGCGAGACCCCTCTCATGTACGTCACCAACTATACCCTGTTTCTCTACCTACTCTGGCGTTCCCCAGAGAACATTGGGTTTACTCATATTTTCATTGATGAAATTCACGAACGGTCGGCGGAGGTGGAGCTGATGGTTCTGATTCTGAAGTTGGCCCTTCTAAAGTACCCGAAAAAGTTTAAACTTATTTTGTGTAGTGCTTCCGCCGTGATGGATCAGTGGAGGAGCTTTTTCGAGGCCCCTTTAACGGTGGAGGAGTACAGTAATACCAAAATTATGTACCCTATTCACACCTACAACGCGGAAGAGATTGCGAAGCTGGTGGGTTGCACCTACTTGGCCCCCGAGGTACGCAATGACTCCGTGGTCACTTCGCTTCAACTTCAACACATTATGCTGATGGTGAAGGAAACGCTACGCTTCCTCGCCCAGCACGCCGCCCCACAGCACAGTATTCTTGTTTTTTTACCCGGACGGACACCCGTCGAGCACATTACAAAGTGGATAAAGGATCATCTGGGAGAGCAGCTGGACCCTATTGCCTGGTACAGGGATGTGGATCTCTCCGTCATTCAGGCCGAGCTGGCGAGAGAAACCTTTACGCGTAAAAAAGTATACGTGGCTACAGACATTGCCGAGGTGAGTTTAACCCTCCCCGATGTCGTCTTTGTGATTGACTCTGGCACCTGTAAACGACCCATGGTGACCGAGAAGAACTCCTACTCGGTCGCCTTTCCTCCGCTTCAACTGCTCTGGGAGAGTCCCAACAACTATCACCAGCGCCGTGGACGGATTGGGCGTGTGCAACCGGGATTTTTCTTCAGTATGGTGGGGAAGGAGCAAAGTAGTACACTCGACGAAACCGACAACCCCGTGGCGAACTCGGTACTTCACGAGCTCGTGCTGCACTCTCTACAAATCACCTCCTCCCCTTTGGCCATGTTTGCCCTCTGCCGCGAGAAACCAAGGCAGATCGGCGTACAGCACAGTCTTTTGACCCTTCGCGATGGCGGGTTCTTGTTCCCCAAGGATGACGAACTAGCCGCCTCGGAGACGGTGGTGCCCGCGAACGACCAACTCACCAATGCCTCTGCGCAGTGGAATGGGGTGTTTGCGGAGCCCCTTGCCGCCACTTTGGCCAATAACAAGAAGTTGGCGGAAGGAAGTAACACCGAAGACGATCCAGTGGATGCGAACCGCAAGGTAGCCCTCTACACCCAGAGTCTTATTGAGAAGGAGTATCAGATGACGATCAAAGGACTCATCGCCTCGATTGTCCCTACCTGCATTGAGGCGGGTGCGACCGTGTTCTACTCTCTACTCTTTGGAATGCCAGTGCTTGGAATTTACATGGCCTCGGTGGAGGCCTGTCGTAGTCCTTTCTACGTTCCTTACGACATTTCGGACCGAGAGGAAAAGAAAAAGTACAGCGATAGGGTCTCTGCGGTGATGCGGTCGTACCAAGGTGAGCACAACAGCGATATCATCTCGTGTGTGTCGGCGGTACTGGAGTACTTGGATATGCAGCGGGATGGGCTCTCCGAGGACGCCCAAGTGCAGTGGTGTGAGGAGCGCTTTTTGAGTCGAACTCGTATTATTGATATTCTCAATTTAGTGAAGCAAATGAAGGAGCAAGTGGCGGCCGAGCTCCCGTTCCCTGATATCGATGATATCGACGTGTTACGGGCTCAAATGAAAAAGTCCGCTGCCTTGTTGAATGCGTTGAACATCGCAGCCCACATGCAATGGGCCGTCTACGTTGAACGCGATGGGGAGGCGGCGATCCGGAGAGGTTTTGTCGGCCGTGGGGTGTTTATTAAAATGAATTGTGTAAGGGATCAGTTCGTGCCGACGGTGTGCCCGTGGAGGTATCGCAATATTTGTGTCCCCCTCTCCCTCTTCACCATGTACAACCGACTGATGTGTACGTTCGCCTCGCAGATCAATCCCACCCTGTTTAACGTTCTAGTGCTTGTCTTTTCCCATCGCGTCGTGTATGAGCCGGTGGAGAGTGGTAGTGTTCTGTTTAGTGTCACCTACATGCAGACGACCGCCTCGCTAGAGTGCGATAAACTGACCTCACAGCAGATTCTTCAGCTCCGTCGTATTATCTGTGCTAGGATGTGTGTACTACAGCTACAGGTAGAGCGACGGGTCCGGGCAGAGGACAAGGAGGCCATCGCCGAACACCTCGAGTCCGTCGGCTGCGATTTTGGGATTCCCGACAACTTTAAAGCCAATCCACAGCTCATTCCTAATCTGCTTCAGAGTGGGTTGACGTCGCTGATGCAGCGCATCGAGGAAGGAACTAGGCAGCCTCTCGGACCGCAAGGGAGTCGACCGAGTGCCTACTGTTGGGCCACCGCCCGCCCGCCTGTACCGCTGGCTGAGGACGCCATGCAGAGTGTACTGCAACACAGCGGAAACGGTATCATGAAGGCGCAGGAAAGTACGAAGAACGCCATGTTCAACTTTTCCAAACCGTCGGCCGCGAAACCCCAAGAGGGTGGTGCCATGGGAGTAATTCTGGAAAGTGATTCAGACCCCGAAAGTGAAGATGAAAAAAAGAATCTACACTTTTCTTTTGAATAAATAACTATTCGTAAACGTCTTAAAACGGAAGAATTAAAAGCGCACTTTCTTTCGTGACGTTAATGCAATATATTTCATTTTATTTTTTTAAAATTCCACTGTTAAGTTTTTTTTTTTTATTGTTTTCATGTTTTCTTGTCGCATTGCATTTTGGTATCTTTTGTTTGAAGAGTAGGTGCTAAACATTTTTTTTTTTACCCCTCTTTTCGCTCTCTCTTACTAATATTATTGGTTCAACAACACGATGTGTGCTCTAACAGCTCTTAATAGGCTTCGTTAATCGTGTAATAGTATTACCCGTCTCCCTTCCTACCCCGGGTGACATCATAATACTTACCTTAACCAGTAGTAATCCTAATACAAGAAAGAAAAAAAGAAGAAGTATAATAAAGCAAGTACATATCATTTATTCCTTCACGTTTTTCCCCTCCCCGCTACGATGAACGAGGGATACAAAACACGTCGTATGGCCTCGGATGGTTCAAAGGAGAATGCGCCAAAAGAGCCCCCCAGCGACACCTCCAAGTTCGGTACGGCTACCATGCTGGGTATTCAACACACCTCCGAGGACAAACAAACCGTCTACGATAAAATCTCTTCCATCAAGGGCTACACCTTTGAGGTCCCTCCTGCCAATCGATTTCATAGCAAGACGGCGGAGGCAAAGTTTGTCCAGCTAACCGGCTCCGTCAATCCCAGGTTCGACCCCAATAAGTTTGACAACCTCCGAGAACGGCTTCAGGTGGCCGATAAGCGCAGCAAGGAGGGTCACCTACAGGCGATTGGTATGCTCTACGCCGAACACCTCGGAACTAACTTTTTAAAACAAGAAAACATCGACTACGCTGAGATGGAGCGCATGTTTTACCCTCGCTATGCCCCCACCTACGAAGGGGCGCTGAAGGCGTTGAACCTCAAAAAACCGTTGTGGTGGCGGCAGGGATTGTTCTCCTCGCTGGAGGACATCTCTCGCCTCCCGTTAGACCGCTGTGATGTGAAGCGGGAGACGCAGATGAGCTTTGAGGAGTGGTTCAGCTTGTTTTGGAACTACTATCAGCCATTTAATGCCCTTTCCTACCTGTGCATGATCACCGCACAGAGCATGGTGTACTCGAAGGAATTAGTGAATGGAGTAGCGGATTACTTGGCGGAGCGACATGCCTTGATCGACGACTCCAAAGCCAAAAAGGCCCCTATTCTTTTCTTGGGGGCCAAAACCGGAAAGTTTGGGGCCTTGTTAAACGAAACCGGCAAACTACCGGTCCCCATCATTCACACTCACGAGAAGCCCAACACAAACCCCTACCTCCTCGTCATCCCTCCCCACAAGCAGGCCGAGTTCAAGCCCAATCCAATCATCCGAATGAAAAATCAAGCCGCCCTCGCCAAGTACGAGCCCAGTCTGGTGCTGTTCTCTGATATGGAGATGAGCACCGACCCTACCGCTCAGATACGGCAGCAGGGGTCGGTGCGGGAGTACACCTACTTTGGGGTCCCGGACAGCTACATTGAGGGTCACCCTTGGGATACGTGGGGCTACTTCAAGTACCGTGAGAAGGGCACCGACCACATCCCTCCGTTTATGCGAGAAGGCTTCATGAAGGTGACGCTGCCGCACTTATCGCGGTGGGTGATTCATAAGTTAGATAGTGATATGCAGATGGGGAATGGGTGTGTGACGACGTGGATGCGTACACCGCTTCTGCCACCCGCGAGAACCAAATGGCGCTGGAGAATGCAGCGATTTAAGCCCTTTTACTAAATAATAATAAAAGAAACATTGAACAAAAAAAAAAAAAGGAGGAAAAAAGGAAAAAGAAGAAGCAAATAAGGGACACATGCGGGTGAAAATGCCAGGAGTTTGGTGTTTACAGTAGTAGTTTTTGAATTCATATCACATAATTTTTTTCTTTGTTTTATATACTCTTTTTTCAACTCATCAATTATTTAATTATTATTTCTTTATCTTTTCTGTAGTTGTATATACAGAATGAATAAAAAAGAAAGATAGCAATGCAACTCATTCGTTGTTTTCAATAATTTTACCCTCTTTCCTCTTTTTTATTTATTTTTTTCGCTTTGTATAACCTAAGAATAAGACAACCCCGTTAAAGTCAAACACGCAATAACTAAAAAGTTGTAAGTTACATATACCATCACCTTTTCTTGTTTTTTAACCGGAAAAAGGCACTCAGACACATTTTTTATAAAATCAAACACATCATAGATTACTACTTTAATTTTTTCTTACATCATTTTACTTCACAGAAAAGTTTAAACTTTACATTTTTTCCTACCTTTTTTTTAATAATTCCGTTAATTTAATTACACTCTTTGGACGTAGTGTGTAATGTCGAACGATACGGAACCGGCAACGGTTCACACTATGCTCGTCTTCACTACCCCACAAGCGGCGTACCAGTATTACTACGATATTCCAGAAGCAACCAAAAAGCCAACAAGGAAGAAAAATGAAGCGGAACTGCAAAGGAAACTTAAAGAAAAGAACACAGCGCTTTACTCTTTTCTCTTCCGTAAGCTTCAAATCCTCTGCAAACATCACTGTAAGGATAGCCTACCACAAGATACCACCAACCCTCTTTTCTTACCTGGCACAGGGAACACCGTTTTGAAAGGAGCGTTCGCCCCTTTACCAGGATGGGGTCCCGCAGGCTCGGAGGAGCTGGTGTTCATAGACTGGAGTACCCTCTACCACTACGAGACGCTGGACCACGTTCGCTCCTCTCTCGCCGCAGTTAACTTGAATAAAGGAGGGAAGGAGAGTGCGTCGCCCTCTACGGAGGGTTCCTTCCTCACTGATATCGCCAGTCGCTGGTCAGAGCACGCCGTCCCCCAGTGGCGCACCTTTGTCTCCCGACCGGAGGGTGCGGCCTATGCAAAGACAGTGTGTGCCCCTCACCCGGAACAGCTCTTGGTGGTGGCGATTCGAGAAGAGGACTTTGCCCTGTTTAATGACGAGACCTCGCTCTCTACGGTGGTACCCCCGCACTTCTTTACGCGTGACTCGATAGTGGAGGGTGCGGTGGAGAAGGAAGAAAAAGAAACAGGGGACTCTACTGCGTCGACGCTCATCGTTCATACGTTTCCTCCCCACGAAGGATCGCACCTTTCTCTCCCTCCACGTGGACCAGGAGAGGGGGCAGTGGAAGGGGTACAGAAGCATCTGTATCAGGTGGAGTCCACCATCTCCAAGAAAAAGTTGGTACTTCAGGACGTCGGCTCCGCAAAAGTTCATTTTCTCACCACTGCGGTAGTGCTCCAATCTTTGTTCTTTCAACGTTGGTGTTTCCCGTTCGATTTTCGGATGGAAATGGAGGCGAAAACGATAAGTAAGGATGGAAACTTATTGCACAACTATCATCACGGAGAGGAAAACGCACATCCCATCAACACCGTTATTTACCAAGCGCTACAGGAACACTTTGATATGGAAAAATATAAAGAAAAAGGCTTGGTAGTGTTTGAAGAATTGGTGTTGCAACAGACAACCGAGTCGGAGAGGTGGTTAGAGAAGGGGGAGGCGGTGGATTCGGTGTTTCAGGAGGGTGGGGAAACGATCAAGGACGCGTTTCTCTCCTGGATTCGTAATGCTCATCAGAGGGGATGGCGGTATACGGGTACCTTCCGCTTCGATCCTCTTGATCTCCGTCAATTCTCCTACGGTGTCACCCCGGAGAAGGAGGAAAATCACTTCTGTACCGTCATCACGATGGATCAAGTCCTGCGACGGTTGGATGCGTGGTATGCAGAGGAACGACGACGTCACTTTCGCTGCCCCACTGTTGAAACCGCAAGTCCCCTCCACACGGTTGATTTCACTGGAGTCAAGGAAGGGGCGGTACAGCGACTGATGTCTTCCGTCGTACAGTGTAATACGATTAAACAGAGACTGCTGGGGAAGTTTGCTTCCTCGTTGGGGTGTTGGGAACCGTCGAGTGAAAAGATCTGTCCCACCACGGCATGTACCGCCGCTTCTCACGTTACACAGACTCTGTCTCCTGTGCTGAAGAAAGACGACGGCTTCTCCTTCGCTTCTCAGCCGGTTGCACTGCTGTGTAAGTCACCGTCTCTGTTTCTGAATCACCTTTTAGGGCAACAGTCTTCGGTATTGAAAAATTTGGAAGATGTTGAAGTGTGTGACATCGCCGACGGTTACTACCAAGTCCGCCCACCTTCGGTAAACGCATTGAAGACACAACTGGACCAGTCATTGACTAGAGCAAACAAGACGGATATTGTGGAGGTGATGGACCGACTTCGAAAGAAGATGCCCCCACTGGAAGAGGAGTGGCCAGAGGAATTCTACTTGGGATTGCCGACCAACAGTGTAGGAAGGAATGTAGCGTTGAACTTTGCCAAATTCTTCAATGGGGTGTTTTCGGCAGAGGAGAGGAAAGCAATAGCATCTGTTAACAAGGAGACCGAGACCCCGGTGATAGAAGAGGAGAAAACAGAGCACATGGACAAGGAAGAGGGGGAGGAGGAAATCAACTGCCTTGTATTGGACGAGGCGGGGGAGGAGGCCGAAACGGTTTCTGAAAGAGAATCCCTTGAAAGGACTGGCGTCTCCCCACACCTTTCTCAAGACCCCTCATCCGCCGAGAAAGATTTTTCCTCAACGAAGGAAAAAACCGCTGTGGGCCCACAGAACCCCCTGGAGCACAAGGTAAAGGAAACTTTGTTTACGTTGCTGCCGCAGTTTCAATCGGATATTCGTCGGCTTTCGTATCTGGTAGATCAATTTTCTTCCCCTCCCGTGGGTAAAACGGAAGGCGTCTCTTTCGCTTCGCCTGTGATACACAACCTAGTTACCCAATTTTGGAACTACCTCGCGGGGGTGATCAATACCAAGCTGAACCTCTGTAATGAGGAGGACGTCGATGCTGACAATCTTTCAGTTTGTTCTCTGTCCACTTCCTCAGAAAGGGAGGAGGGAGAGGAGAAGGGAGAGAATACGGAAGATGACTCTGTGGCTTTGAGTAGGAGTGTAGGCGTTGCGGCAGACCCTGTCGCCCCCACGATGGGAGACGCCTCCGCCGCCCTTCTTCACTCCCCCGATCAAGACCCTACCCCAGGGACGGAGAAGGTTAGGACAGAGTTGCCATCAGAGTCCCGCCGACCCGTGACCGGAAGTGAGGTGATGCGAGTGTATCTTCGTTACTTTCCGCATCAAAAAACCCTTTCCAAGAAGCGCAACCGACTAGGGAAGAGTACCAGTGGTGGCCATGAGGTGCTGCCGTCGTCGCCGTCGTCGTCTGCCTCCACCGCCTTTCCCTGGCTTCATCACGCTACCTTTCTCATCGCGTACGGCATGAACGAAAAGAGTCTGGAGAAACAGATGGTGAACCGACAGAGTGCTCTGTATCATCAGTGCTATCACACCCCCTCTACTTTAAACCCACCACAGGAAACTCTCACCAGTGGAAAAGGAAAGAAGGCGACACGGCCTACAGCGGACGGATTGGATCGGAGGACGTTAACACCGCAGGAAGTCGAACTACAGCGAAGTGTGGCTTTATTCCGTGTGGCAAACACCCATTACAAACGCTGGTTGCATGCCATGATCACGGCCAAACAAGTGTACTTGGAACGTTGGCGTCAAGTGGATCTGTTGGGGGAAGGGTAAAAATAATCATAATAAAAAACAACAACAACAACAAACCACTGCTATTTATAATTCTTTTCGTGATTATATTTCTACGTTTTTTTTTTCTTTGGTGTTTTAAACACCTGTATTCTGCTGAATTCTTTTTTTTTTTTTTATAATAATAAGAATACATTTTTCGTTCTGTGTTAAAATAGACTTAAATATTATTATTTATACTTCCACATTGTTTCCCACTGTCAAAGTAACCGTATTTTGTTTTCTCTTTTTTATTTACTTCTTACTAATAGACACTACCTACTTTTATCAAGTACTCAATCGTAGAATAACAGAGCGTCAAAGTAACAGCAGCACCAACAACCAGAATTTATTTCACTGACGTAATCACATTTAAATCACTATCAGAATTATTCACTCCACATTTTCCATCATGCCCAACACCGCTCCAAAGCCTCTGGAAGAGAAATTATTACTCACAGACAAGCAAATCGCAGAGGGAGTGAAGCGAGTTTCAGACGCCATCTATAACGACCTGGATGCGGATCACTTGGTGCCCACTGAAGCGGCCGCCGCGGTGGTGGAGTCTTTTAAGCCGAACGAGGTAGTCTACACGGACCGCGACGGGTTTCTTTCCTTCGTAAAGCGTCATCTGTACGACGATGTTTTATATCACAACAAAAAGGCAAAAGAGGCGGTGACCGCGGTGGCCAAGAAGAGAGCCAAGAATGAAGAAGAGTGGTTTAAGGGAGACACCACCGTCCGCTCCCGCGCAGTGGTGGAGCAAATTCTAAAGTCGAATGCCACACGTCTGGTGTTACTGGACGATCACGGGCGCCTCCTTTATAGTATTCTCACAGATCTGAAAAGCAAAAACAAAGAGCTGTACGAAACGTTGGAGATTGTGGCGGTCAGCATCGATGAGAGCTGCACCAAATGGCAGGAGAACTTTTTCCCTAAGGAGCACCTCACGTGCAAGTGTGTGGATGTGTTCTCGGAGGAGTTTGGAGAGCTGTTGGCCGACATGGAGGGGAACCAAACCGTGTTTTACTTTTCCTTCGGTTCCCTCGACGCGGAGGGGCGGTCCAAATTCCCAACGTTGCTGAACAGTGAGCCGTTTGAGAAGGCGTGTGTGAGGGAGGGGGAGAGCATCTTTGTCTTTGTGACCGTCTCCACAAAAGGTCAAGACGCGGCCGACGCACGACGATTTATTCAAGAGCAGTACAAGATGCAGCCGGCGCCCATCTGGCTACCTAAACTGTGGTTTGGCACGGATTTTGTCCCTACGGAGGATAAAGTGTTCGACTACATTCGTCATGGTGAAGGAAAGGCGATTCTTTCTTTTGCGGGATCCCCTCTTGAGTCGTAAGAGGAAAACAGCAACAACAACAACAACAACCTGCAAGGTAAAACAAAAATAAATAAATTATACAACAAAAATGTGGGCCGTGGTTTGCTATCTTTCCATTGCCTATCTTCTTTTCATATGTTAATACTCCCTTTTTTTTTTATTAATTTATACGTATAGTTGTTCGTGGTTATAATATCACGAGACACAATACATACTTTCTCTACCAATCTCGACGAAGCTACTGAAGGGAACGGAAGTCGCTCTTTTCACCTTTTGGATGTTATACCAACTCTTATTTTGTATTGTTCTACTTCTCTCACTTTTTTTTTTTCGTTAACAAAATTAAAATTAATTAACTAGCTAGATAGTTTTTTAAAGAGAATAGGAACCACATCGCTGACGGTTAAAATGCGGTGTTTAGGGACGAAAAGGGCTCTCTTTTACCTGACCGGGACTTTGCCTTGTACCTCTTCACACTTCACTACCCCGAGTCGGCGTGTGACTGGAAAGAAGACCTCAGAGGAGGAGAGTGATATTCAGAAAGAGTTTGGACTGAGCGACCGTGAAATGCAAACGTTTCGAGAGTACTCCAAAACCGTTCGTGAACATACAATTGTGAAGAAACCGACGGAAGAGGGCGAAAAGGCGTCTTCGCCGTCACCGTCGTCTACTGCCCCCGGGGAACGCTCCAAGGAAACGAGGGAAATGCAGTCCTCAGAGGCGGGTTCGGGGGACCTATTGACTGAGATGGCCTCCACCCCCCCCGCCGAAACGACCGGTGCTGAAGAAGAAAAGGACTCTACTACCCCACCACAAGTCAAACGACAGCGAAGGCGAAACAGAAAAGGAAAGACGTCGATGGACTCGATCTTGGGGGAGGTGATTCACGAAGCACTAAACATGCGCGATAGCGGAGGCAAACCCACCATGGACTTTGTCTACAAACGGGCACAGGAGCGGATGTATGAGGAGGAGTACGGGACAAAGCCGCCAAGCTCGAAGGACTTGTCTCTCAAGATTATTCCATTTCCCCCCGACTTTCGCCTGCACCGGTTGATCAAAGTGTACCCCGACGATCCGGCGCAGTGTGCGTCCCGGAATGGCATGGCGGAGTACTCCGCGCTCCCAGACGACCCCTGGCCAGAGAGGGCCATCACCAGAGAAAACCCTGTCTGGTCTCGGCATATGATTGCCGAGGATGAAGCGCAGAACGACGGACGAGGGTACCAGGCGGCAGAGGCAAAGATGTACACCCTCCGTGAGGGGGCGGATGAGCTCGGGGAGTTCATTGATGCCATGGACGAGTTTGCCTACTGGGAGGCTGAGTTTATCAACTTTCTGCGTACTACCTCCCTCCCCCTTAGGCGTCACCTGCCGCTTTTGCACGAGTGGTACCGCTTCTACACCCACCGCACGATCCGAGGGGAGAAGCGGTATATTGCCAGGCGAAACGATCTTCTTCCCAGTACCAAAGGGGCCTCGTCCTTCTTTCGCCTATCAGAGGAAAGTATAACCCGTTTTAGAACGCTACTCTCGGAGGCACATCGCTCCCTTGCGAGTGCCAACTACGATCCACTTCGAATGAAAAAGTCGTCTTTAGCGCCGTACATGCGAATGGACGATGACGCGTTTAACGAGTGGAAGGTCACCCAACGGGAAAAGCGGAATTTTATTGTCGCTGAACTTTCTTAAGTGTTCATTTCACATACTTAAAAAAAAAAAACATTTTTGATATAATATTATATTATATATATTTATGTCAACTACGTACAGAGTTCATAATGGGTTTAAAGACATCAACACAAGAATACTAACGAAAAAGAATTGTTGAACACTTTCTTTCTTCCTCCCTTTTTTTTTTGTTGTTGCAGATTTTTTATTAAATCGCTCTTACTGACACCGTTTTTTATTATTATCAATATTATTATTGATTAATACATTTATTCAAGTACCAATAAAAAATCAAAACAAAATAAGCAATGAACCGCAGAAGGGTGGTGATGGGTGCTTCGAGTGCCCTGTTAGTCCAACAGCGCTACTGTGCATCTTCGGCTACCATAAAGACGGCTCCATGTACCCTTCCTAGTCGAGAGGTGCAGCACCCGTATAGGGGAAGTGGGGGTCGAGCGGTCGGTCTCCTCCGACCTACTCCCATCTGCCACTTCCTTCCCCCTAATGTATGGCGGGCCCTCGGGGCGGGGGGTCTGTTTGTCTTTCAAATCTTTCTCAACGCCTATTCCAAGGAGGCACGAAAACTGCGAAGAGAAGAGAAGGAGAATGGTGGAAAGAGGGGTTCCAGTATACGTCCACCGATGCAGGCGATGGAGGCCGTACAGCTGCTAGGACTCGAGCGGGTCAACCCAAGCTACCTCACCCCCGCCAACGTCGTACTACCCCTCACCAAGGAAGAAGAACGTCGAGTGGCGAAGGAGAACTTTGATAAAATGATGCCGTTAGCCATGCGATCCAACAACTATTTTTTGGCGGGTAAACTAAGCGCTGCGTACCGTCTTTGCTGCGATCCTTACTGGGATAGGAATCAGAGTAAAGAGAATGGGGAAGACGATTCCAAGCCGAAAGAGAACCGCAAGATTGAAGGTGAAGGATAAAGAAAAGGTTTGGATTCCCAATTTTATTGCCGCACCTCTTTTGCACCAAGGAGGTAAAGCACTCTTTGTTCTGCATTATTTCACTCACATTCTTATTATTATTATTTTCTTTGTATTATACTAATTTCTGTTCTCGTGTAGTCTGAGCCCATGTGACTCCTCTTGGTAAGGAACGATCAACGGCCCTATCCTTTATTTACTCCACTGTTATTACCATTATTTCATCTCTTCTTCTTTTTTACCCCCTCATATAAAAACGTTCAAAGAAAGCTAAATTAAAAAAGGAATATAGCATTTCTCGCCTATCTCCTTTTGTTCTTTTTTTTTTTTCATTACCTTCTTTTACTTAGAAGAATACAAAATAAGCGATTCTTTTTCAAATAACTGTGAAAAAAAAAAGTGGAGAAGTCCTTTATATTTTTTTTACTTAGTAGTGTCACAGTTTCGGCTGGCTAACTTAATTTTGCTTTTCCCCTTTCCCACTTCGTAACTTTGTTAGTGTTACGTTTTGAGTTACTTGAGCCACTGCGATTAAAAAAAAAAAAAGAAGCTTTCTTTAGACTGCTGTATGATGTCCCGAAGTAACCGTAACCCGAATGGCGCTATCAATCGCAAAACTAAGCGAAGTACTAGTGCCTTATCCGACGACGAAGACGTCAACCCTCTCATTGACGACTTGTTAGGGAGCATTGTGAGTCAGCAGAACTCCACCTTTGACCCCTCCTGCCTCGTAGGTCAATCTATTAGTAACCGAAACAGCTTGGTCGATAACGAATGGAACTCTAGTGACACCCGTAGTAACTCCCGTGCCGCCAAGTCCTCCAAGGTGGCCGTGGAAACACTCTCCCGGATCTCTCAGCACTTTGTTCATACCATGAAGATGTTCAATATGGAGGACTACTTTGCTGCCCCCAACAAGGATGAAGTGGTTCGACAGTCCCTCCGTCAAAAGTCGCCGACGGAGATTGAGGGACTGGTCATTTCGTTGTTAGATTTGTTAGAGGACGCTCGTAACTCGCGAGGCCAAATTGCGCCCCTGACGGGTTCCCTCTCGGCCCTGGATGCCATCACTCGAGAGCGATTGATGTCCGCTAGTATGTTCTCCACTATGAGTACGGCGAGTATGATGCGGCCGCAGGTGCAGGAAACCACTCGGGTGGCGATGGCAGTCGACAAGAAGGGAAATCGAATGATTAACCGCTACACCATTGTTGCCCACTTGGGTCAAGGGGCATTCGGCAAAGTCAAACTAGGCGAGGAGGCCGACACAGGGAATCAAGTAGCCATCAAGATCATTGATAAAAAGCTACTCAAGAAGAAGATTGGTGGACCCGATAACGACGAGGCTCTAAAGCGTGAGATTGCCATCATGAAAAAGGTTCGTCATAAGAATTGCGTTTCGTTATACGAAGTCATTGATGACCCGGATAGTAATAAGTTGTACCTCATTATGGACTATGTACCAAACGGTCCTATTGTAAAACTCAAGCAGAAACAGTTACTGCCGACGTTTCTAACGTCCGTTGAAAAGGGGGCCAAAATTGAGGATGAGATTTATAACAAGTACTTGGTTCGCTCCATCGTTCGACGAGATCCCCGTAGAGCCGATACTCCTTTTAATGACATGGAGCTCAACTCTAAACCTTACATCTTTGTCTGTACCCCAGTACACGAGCACCTTTGCGCGGTGTACCTGCGTCAATTAGTGAGTGGTCTTCGTTATATGCACAAGCGGTCCCTCGTTCATCACGACATCAAACCCGATAACATTCTTCTGGGTAACGATCACCATGTTTATCTGACTGACTTTGGGGTGAGTGAGATGCTGGGTAAAACACCGGATCGCGTGGCAGGGGCCAGTGGGGGGGACAAGGGGGGTAAGGCGGAAGCGCCTCGACTGGGCGGAGGGACCTTGGTCTTCACCGCACCGGAGCTTTTCAGTGACCAGGGCCTCTCCCCCGACCTCAACCCCTACCTCACCGACGTCTGGGCACTCGGCGTCACCGTCTACTGCATGTTGCTGGGGTGCCTCCCCTTCTTTGGGACTAGCTATCCTCAGATTGCGGAGTGTGTCAAGAACAATCCGTTTCCGTGGAACGGGGAGACGCTGTTTTGTACCAAGGTGCTTCCACAGTGGAAGACGATACTGGACGGTATGCTAGAGAAGGACCCCAAGAAGCGGTGGCACCTGACCCAGCTGAAAGCGTTTCTCGATGACCCTTTATTTCAAGCCGAGCTCAAAAAAACCGACACACAGTTCATGGACAATGGGCAGTCGCTTTCCTCTTTACTTTCCGATTTGGCCGATACGAAGCAGGACAACACCATTGAAGAGGAGCTCCGAGCCATGGAGGAGGAGGTCGCCAACAGCGACCCCATAAAGATCAGTCTGCCGCAGCACCGCACCATCTCCGCGAGGGCACGCTCCGCTGCCAAGGTACGTCAATCGATCAGCATCCGGGCCCGGGAGGCGGAGTTGAATAAGATTGAAGAAGACCACCTGAATGACTTGAAGGTGTCCGATTCCGACATTAAGCAGGCTACTACGACAGCAAAGATTGAAATTGTAGAAAATGTGGCGTCGGTGTCCACTAATACAAAGCGCATACTGGCCCGTTATGTCCTGCACCTGCGAAAGTTGGTAGAGGAGCGGCAGGGGGCCTATTACAGAACCACAGCCCGGACCTCCGACCAGAGCAACAGTAGTGGGGAAGATGCCAACTTCACCCCACGACTCAACGAAAACCCTCTCGGAGGAACACCGATTCAAAAGATTCTCACGTACGACGCCAAACAGCTCGATGATATCCTTTCCATTGTCAACTTGCAGTGTTCCGGCACCTCCATGAGTTTCTCCTCCTCGATGCAAGACTCTTCCTATAGCCATAGCGTGCGTCCCACGTCGAGTAGCAAAGGCAACAAGAGTAATTCCATGTCCCCCACTCTGTCTTCTACCAAGGACTCCCACCGCTTAGGTCCGGAGGGGAGTCACGGACCAGATTTAGTGGCCAATCGATCCAGTCCCACCCCTTCCCCTCCTAGCCGCAAAAAAGTGGAGGACGAGGCATCCTCCAGTAAGACTGATGCCCCCCGTCGGTGTTCCTCCGTCCCCAACTTTTCGGGTCTTCCCGAGGGGGGCGCCACACCGACGACGACGGTATCGAGTACCAATACTTTACCCCCAAGGCGACCCAAGCCTCTCGGGTCGGCGACAACATTATCACCAGCGATGGGAGTCTCTCTGGCTCGGATGTGTCCCCACCCCCCATGCTACGGACCCGGGTCCACGAATCGGAGGAGAG
The DNA here is from genome assembly GCA_019695575.1 of Angomonas ambiguus. Taxonomy (NCBI): domain Eukaryota; phylum Euglenozoa; class Kinetoplastea; order Trypanosomatida; family Trypanosomatidae; genus Angomonas; species Angomonas ambiguus. The sequence goes on along the minus strand of JADNSB010000030.1, from coordinate 55,404 downwards.
TAGTGTAAAGAATAGAGACGAGGTGACCTCTATGCGGAGCCCCACGGAGAGTCTAAAGAGTCCCCCGTCCACCACCAATACAAAGATGAAGGAGTCTAGAGGGAGTAAGAAAATGCCCCAGCAACGGCTACTGCACACGGCAAAGAAAGCGAACAGTGCGGTGCTGTCCTCGGAAGAGGGAGTAGTGAAAAAGGGAAAGAAAAAGAAGAAATAGCCCATTACTAATAATAGTAATAATAAACTGTTTCTTTCGTTATTGTTGTTGTTAGTGTTTTTTTTTTTTTCTGTCTACTTTCCTGTCTTTTGAGCCTCTTTTTTTTTTGTTATTGTTTAGATTGCAGAAAAAAAAAAATAATTGTGTCTTGCTGAAAAGAAAAATAGTGAACCAAAGTAAATCCATGTATATAGGATATGTATATATATATATATAAAAAAAAAAGTATAACTTCTTTTCCTCAATATACATATTTTTTTTTTTAACAGGTAATAGTAGAAAGGAAACCACAGCCACTGAATTTAAAGCGGTTTTATGTCATTTGGTTTCTTCAAAAATCTCTTTATTTTTTAACTTTTTTTTTGTGGATCTATTATTTCTTTTTCAGCACAAGCGAACACTCTGTTACTTTTTTTTTTTAAATTCTGTAAATCTAAAAGTACACCAACACTGAAAAAAAAAAAAAGAGCGGAGGCGGGATTTGGGTTAAAAAATAAATAAAAAAATAAATGGTTTAAACAAAAAAACAACAACAATAACAAATCAAAAAAGGTGTTATATTACGAAAACGAAATAAGAAGTTCATCATAGGGAAAGATAAATAAATTAAAGTTTAAGTTGAAAAACTTGCAGATTATTTCGCGGCTTTAACTTCAATGTAAAACGTTGATGAATATAATACAACTGCACAAAAAACATAACTAAATGTATACTAGCCTTGTTACAAAAATTGATTTTTATTTGTTTTGTTATATATATCCAAATGTAGTAAATCGCATATTTTTTTCCTTTGGTCTTCTTTTGGGCGGCTACGAACGACAATGGGGTTGGCATCGTTTGTTCTTTTCAACTAAACTGCGAAACGTTTCATTCTACCTCCCTTCTTTTTTTTTTCTGATAATTTTTGTTTCTTGTCGTTAAATAAACCAATCAACACAAAACATTCTCTATTGTATATATATATATATATAAATATAAAAATAAATAAGAAATAAAAAAGATAACGACATAAAAAAAAAAGGAAAATTTCAATTTTATCCCCACACTCAGTGCACCTTCTCTCCTATTATACTTTGATTTTTTATTGTTCTCCGTTCAGCGTACTGGGATGACCGATCTCGCCAATCAAGTGATCGCCGCCCTGGAGATGGCCTCGCACCCCGACAGTAGTGTGCGGTCTCAAGGGGAGGTGCAGCTGGTGCAGCTACAGCAGGACCCTGCGCGGTACTTTGAGGCCTCCTTGGGCGTCGTCGTCAGCCCTTCTGCGACCCCCGCCCAGCGGCGTATGGTAGGACTTCAACTGAAGCATCTGATGAAGCGAGTGCCGGCGGTGGCGCAGCAGGAGACTGCCCTGCAGTCCATCTGCACCCAGGTTGTTGCGGACCCGCAAAAAGAGGTGCGGAAGGTGGGGTGTAACATTATCAGCTTAGCGGTGCGGGAGGGAGTGTGGCAGGTGGGCCAGGTGCTACCGCTCTTGCTGGGGACCCTGCAGCAGCGTGGGTCTGATGTGAATGTGGTCCACGGAGTGGTGAAGGCGTTTGCGGAGGTGACGATGGATGCGATCGACAAGTTGGATGCACAGCGGGCAACGGACGGTGTAGTGTCGACAGCGGTAGAGTGTTTATCGAATTCCTTCGGGAACACCGAAGACGCCGAAGAGATTAAAAAGGATGCACTGGAGATTGTCAGCGTGGTGTTGGAGAATGCCGGGTTGGCTATTGAAAACCCTTCCCAGAGTTATTCTTACTACGTGATGCAGCAGTACGTGCTGCGTGTCATTGAGGTTTGCTTCTCCAACTTGCAGAACTCTAACTCCAAGACAGTGACGGAGCAGTGTGTGCGTGTGTTGACCCTTTCACTGGTCTTTCACGACACGATCAGTGATGAACTCTTTAACCAAATCGCGCGAGGGATGATTCACATCGTCGCCTCCAGTGAGGATCGCAGTGGTCGGGATGAAGAACTCCGCATGGCAGCCACCGATTTCTTCGCGGGTATACTTCTTATTCCGCGCTTCTACGAACTGGCCCAGCCGATTATTCCAGATGTGATTCCGTACCTCGTGAAGGCGATGGTGCTCTCCGATATCGAAATCGGCACGCTTCAGGCGAATCAGGAAGACTGGAATGTACCCGACAGGGAAGAGGACATTCGACCCCGTCACTACGGCGCAAAACAACAGCAACTCCACGCCGACGACGACGATGACGACGACTCCGAGGAGGTGGAGAGCAACAACCTTCGAACCACCTCGGGGGCTGTACTGGACGTTATTGCGTCTGCCTATGGAGAGACAGTGGTGTACCCTGTGCTGGAGGTGGTGGACAAGATGATGCAGCAAGGCAACAGCTGGAGGGAGCTAGAGGCTGCCATTCTAGCGATCGGCGCCATCGCTGATGGGTGTATCGATGCCCTCGCTCCCCACCTCCCTGGCATCACCGATCGTATCCTCAGCGTTATGGAAGACCCCAACTCCCACTTTATCGTGGTCTCCATGTGCCTCTGGACGTGCTCCAAGTTGAGTTCCTATCTCCTCACTGACCAGGCAAAAACACAGCGCTTTATTCTGAAGGGGATCGTGGCCAAAATGCAAAGCCCCTCCAAATATACACAAGAGTACGCGACGACCGCCCTTCAGACGTTGGTGGAGACCAATCAGGAGGTGGGAGCCAACCTAGCCCCCTATGTTCCCTCCATTGTGGAAGTGGTGTCCATGTGCCTCCGCGGCTATCAGCTGAAGAATAAGGTTCTACTTCTCGACGTACTTCAAGAGGTCTGTTTGACTTTCGCGGAAGAAATTAAAATGAACACAGAGACGATTCAAACTCTTTTGAACGCTCTGGGGGAGCTGTGGGGTTCGACCAAAGACGACAGTATGTTTATTTTCCCCTTATTTAGTTGCATGTCCTGTGTCTGCTCCGTGATGGGGTCTCACATGGAGTCGATGCAGGAGATGATTTTTACCCGAGCTCTCAGCGTGCTGGAGAGCAACCTCATTGCTCGAAGAGACGCCTTCGCCCATCAACTAGACCCCCCGGAAGACGAATTCATCACCACCTCGTGCTATCTGTTGAGCGGTGTGTTTGAGGCCGTGGGGTCCTCGATGGAGGCGGTGGTGCAGAACCACCCTTCCTTCCTGACCATGTTAATGTACATGCTGGTAGACCCGGAAAGTGCCGAGATTCGGAGCAGCGGGTTTGGGTTGGCGTCGGAGATGTGCTTGTCCACCCCCGCAGTGATTCAACAACAACTCCCCACTTTCATGGACGCCGTGTTACAAAACCTTTCCGCCTTTAACGAGGAGAATTACGGCGTAGTGGGCAATGTGGCCTGGGCGTTGTGCCAGCTTATTAGAAATCAGCTAGACATGAATCAACTCCCCACATTTCAGAGTATTCCACAGGGTATTCAGGCCTTTCAGGGGTTTGTGGATATATTTGTGTCCAACCGCGTGAGGGCGGATATGAGAAATATGGCGGAGAATATTTGCTTCTTTATTGGACTGGCGGTGTATCACATTGGTCCCGAAATCACCGTTCAGGCCCAGAGGCCGGTCTCTGTATTCGCGGTTCGGTTTCTAGAGTACATGCGAAACATCAAGGACATGGAGGGCAGAGAGGAGTGTGTGGGTGGATTTCTCCTTTTGATTCAACAAGACCTCGCCTGTTTGGCGCAACACCTGGTGCTCTTCTTTGATCTTGCCTGCACCCTTACGACTGCCGGACACGAAACGAAGCGGACGGTAAAGGAACTTCTCCTTGCGGTGAAGCAACAGCAACCCCAGACGTGGAAGAAGTTAGCTCACTACAACGACTCTGGTCGCAAAAAACTCTACGAGGCGTACGGCGTAAACTAATTTTGATTTATTTATAACGGTAATAATCATAATGATAAAATTATATTTATTAACAGAAAAAAAAAAAAGGATTTGTACACCTAATAATAAAGCAAGCCCCCCCCCTCTTCTGTTCTACTAAATATGAGACGGACATAATGCTTTTGAACCACTGCACTTTTTTCTCTGTTTTTTTTTATTATTTTATTTGTGAGTAAATATCTAACTAGCTGAGTCACTAAAGCAAGTCGTAGTACCATTAATAATAATAATAATAATTTTAGTACGTGTACGATAAATTATTATTATGGAGATTACTCGGGATAACTGCGCGGAATGGATTCCACGGGTATCCGCTGCACTGAAAGAGTGCTCCTTCTTTTCCATCGACTTTGAATTCTCTGGAACAGGGGATAAAGAAGACCCTCTGTTACCAGGTAGTGGAGTGGCCGGGGAGATTGACGAACTCACGAGAATACCAGAGGCGGTGTATGCCACCAAGGCGGCTAAAGTGGAGAAACTGTCTCTTATGCAAGTCGGGATCAGTGTATTCAAGGAGCAAAGGTCGGACAGTACGTGGCTAGGGGAGACGATCCGAGCAGGGCTACTTGAACTGTTTGCGAAACATGACAGGGAGGAGGTGTTAAAGGACCTGGAGGGGGTCATTTCGTTCGACGTTGCTCAACGAAAACTGGAGTCGTTTCGCGTGGCGGGATTCAAGGAAAGAGCCGAAGCACTGCGGAGGGTTTTGGTGGATCTGGTTCCCACCACATCGGAGCAAATTGAAACAACAACAGGCGACAGGGACAGTGGTAACGCTATGGAACCGTTTCGGCGGTACTGTCAAACCTTTGAAGCCGTGGAAAAGTGCGAAAGAATCGGTGATGTGATCCAGTACCTAAAGTTTTGGGTGGCCTCCTCCTCCGAGTCCCCAGAAGCAGTAGCAGGCTCCAAGGTCACCAGCTACACCGCGCAGACCTTCTTTGCATATCTCTTTCCACAGTCCATCTCCAAATCAGACACCATCGCCCTAAACGTGGAAACGGTGGGAGAGTTTCTGGTCGATAAAACGAATATCGACTTTAACAAATGGATTCGCGAAGGGTTGCGGTTCACTACGATCAGTGAGTACCAGAAGCATCGTATGAAGGCGGTGAAGGCAAACGTGTCGTTGAATGGCACCGCGCGGAGCGTCGAACTAAACCTCAATGCACTGAAGCTGAACCCTAACCTTCAACCGCTCTCCCCGTTTACCCCTGCTGAGGCGGACTATCTTCGCTGGGTGGCAAAACTCAATTCAAACTGTGTTGGAAAGGATGCGTTAGTGCGCGTTGCCGCGGAGGTGATCGCCTTCTCGCGTAGCGATGAGTTGGAGTCTAAAAAGGACTTGTCCGTTTTCGTTGCCGAAGACATCATCTCCGACTTGGTCAACCACCTGAAAGAGATTGGCCTCAAACGGCAAAGAGGAAGTAAGAAACTGTTTCGGCGCCAAGAGGCCACCACGGTGAATACCTTTGATTCGTCACTCGCGGGTTCTGCGCTGTTGCAGCTTCTCGTAGAGGCTAGCCAAGTTCACCAGACTCCAATGGTCACTCACAACGGGTTTAGCGATTTGATGTTTTTTGCTCGTACCCTGTTCGGCTCTCTACCCTCCTCCTACCAGGATTTTAAAAGGATCGTACACGCCCTTTTCCCACAGCTGTATGACACCAGAACCCTCTCCTGTCATCCCTCCTTGCAACACCTCGGCTCCCTTCGTGGGCGGTTGGACTCCACGCACGAGACGTTGGGTGAATTGATGAAACACTCCGTCGTCGTCACCGAAGAAGGCACATCGGTGAAGGCGCTAAAATTGCACAACGCCGGTTACGATGCGTTCGTTACGGGGGAATTGTATCTGTACACGGTGGCCGCCCTTCGCCAACAAGGGGTTCATCTCCCTCCCCTTTGCAGTATAACGCCCCTCTACAGCTCCATCTGGTCCTCTGACTTTTCGTCTGAAAAGGATGTCCTGCTGCACCGCAGTGGGGCACCTATCTTTTACATCCAAGGTGAAGTAGGTGAACCGTTTTTCCGTCGTTACAAGGCACACGCGCAGAAGCACCATCTCACTGTCAGTACCATACGAACCAATTCTGGTGGGATGATTTACTTTTGTGATGAACCCAATCAAGCCACTACCACCAACAAAATTCGAGACATTTTTGCCACTTGGTTCAACAGTGAAAACCTCACCTATCTGATGGAGCTGATTGACTATGCGTCGATCATCGACGATACCCCTCAGAACTTATGTATAAAATGTTGAACGTAGATTCAACACCACACCACTGTTTTCAGAGTTGAACATTGAATGCCTTTTTTTTTTCTTTATGTGTGTATGTGTACGAGGGAAAAGTATGACACACCGGTTCGTCATTGTCTATAGTGGTTATTGTTTCCAACACTTCTTCTTGAATGGCCCGCTTTGGATCCTCAGTATTTAAAACTCTTACCGAGGTCTCACTTCCCGAGGATGGGGTAAAAAAAAAACAACAACACCAAGAAGAATATTTGCTCATTATCGAAAATTACCTTTCTCACCTATTGACCTTGTATATAAATATATAACTCTCTCTATTAAATAGCGACACCTGAATTCTTCATTGGTTCAATTCTATCAATCATCTCTCCCTTCTGTCTCTCTTGTGAATAATAATATGTAAACGAAGAAATATTAAACAAATAAATAACGATTCCAACTCTTTTTGAAGTATGGCGACTGCGTATCCATTTCCTATCGCTCCAGAAATGTTTCGAGAGCAACGGCATCGCTTAGGTACATCAATGAAGGCGGAGCTCTCGGATGAACATGTGTGCTTGGTGATGGCCGGCTCAGAGGTACCCATTAACTCTACGGACTGTAATTATTTATTTGTCCAAGAAAGCTATTTTTCCTATTTATTCGGGTTGGATATGCCAGATGCCTATGGCGCCGTCACGCGGGAGGGGGATGGAATTCTCTTTATTCCTCGTCTTCCGGAGGACTTTGCTACTTGGATGGGAAAACTGCCGACTCCAGAGTCAGTAAAGGAGAAAACTGGCGTCGAAGAAGTGTACTACGTCGATGAGTTGACCAAAGTGTTGGAGCAGAAAGGATGGAGGGTGGTGGAGGTATTGCAAGGTACCAATAGTGATAGTGGAATAGAAGTCCTTTCGCCGTCTATTCCCGCAGAGTGGCAAGAAAAGAAGACGGTGACGGTGGCGACAGGGTGGTTGTACAACACCTTGTCAGAGCAGCGAGTGCACAAGACCGCGGAGGAGGTTAAAGTGCTCGAGTACGTCTGCAAAGTTTCCAGTAACGCACACATTGAGGTGATGCAGCGCTGCAAGCCAGGCATGTCACAGCACCAATTGGAGTCTACTTTCCTACACCACGCGTACTACCACGGTGGCTGCCGTAAAGTGAGCTACACCTGTATCTGTGCGACCGGGCACCACGGGGCGACGTTGCACTACCCCAACAACGATGCCCCGGTGCTGGACGGTCAGATGGCGTTGCTGGACATGGGAGGAAACTATTGTGGCTATGCAGCCGACATCACCTGCAGTTTCCCAGTGAATGGAAAGTTCACACCCCTACAGAAAGGTATTTACCTCGCGGTGTTGGAGGCGCACGACAAGGTGATGGAGGCGGTTCGCCCTGGTGTGTCGTGGGTGTCTCTCCACCGCCTGGCGCTGCGGGTGATGTGTGGTCACTTGGTGCAGATCGGTATCTTGGTGGGTGCTAGCGTGAGCGAACTGATGGAGAAGCAAATTATGCAATTCTTTCAGCCTCACGGACTGGGTCACTTGATTGGTCTTGATGTACACGACGTGGGAGGTTACTTACCCCACTGTCCGCCTCGTCCCACCGAGAAGGATTGCTGTAAGTTGCGGTTTGCGCGGGATCTGGAGAAGGACATGTACATCACCGTCGAACCGGGCTGTTACTTTAACGAAGCTTTACTCACGAAAGCCTTCGCCGACCCTACTCTCGCTCCTTATTTCAACGAGAAAAAGATCAGAGAGGAGTATTGGTCGTTTGGCGGGGTGCGTATCGAGAGCGACGTGTTGGTCACGGAAAATGGGGCACGTAATATGACCCACGTTCCCCGCCGTATCGACGAGATCGAAAGAACAATGGCGGGAGAAGCCTTTTAACTGCCTTCCTGCTACACTACCCGTTTAACAATGGCGATACTTATATATATGTAACTGTGGATCGGCTGTAGTGTATTTCAGTTTCATTTTCTGTACTCTGCTTTGGTCGAGAATGAACCTGGAATAGAAAGCATTAATGGTGTTATGTTTTCTTTCATCCATGATAAAATCAAATGGTAAAACTTTATTCTTATTTTTTCGTTGAAAAAAGAGGAGAAACAACAACAGCAACAACAGTAAAACCTTGTTTTTATTACGAATTTGAATACAAGTACAAGTGTGAAGAATGGAAGAGAGAATAGTATTCCTTTCCCACCCCCCCACCTTCTTTTCTAAGAAAAGAAATTGTCCCCTTTTACCTATCCTAGGAATGGCGAAACACAAATCCAAAAAGTCTCCTGTACCCTCCTCGAAGGACAGTTTGAAAAAGCCTTTGAGCGAGAATCACTCCGAGGATATTTCAGACATCTTTTCCGCTATTAAACGGCAGCACAAAAAGGAAAATGCCCCCTCTGGAGAAAACCAGTCTGAATCGCTTCTCAGGGCTGGGGAGCGCACCGGAACGAGTGCTGCAGGTAGAAAGGAGGGTGGTCCTAAAGCCCATAAACCTACTACTGCTACTACCAGCCGTACCAAGAATCCTCACCATGCCAGCAAGGAGACGGCGGCAACGGCAAAACCCAAACGGGATGGGTTGTACCGGGCACCGGAAAAGACAGTGGAGATTTCCGATTCCGAGTTCTTTGTGAGGGGAAAGTACGCTGAACCGGATGGTCAGGGATCTTTTGTGTCATCCTCCCTTGACGACGACTTGTCCAAGAAGGAAGGTGTTAATCGAATAGTAAGTCTGGATGAGCTGCAAACGATGATATCGCGGAACCCGAGGGCAGGTACCACTCCTAACTGCCCTTTTGACTGCGACTGCTGTTTTTAGTGGAGAAGCCCGTACTCTTCTAACCCCGATTCGTGTAAAACATATAAATTTTATGGAAAATATATTATTTTTGGTTTGGCTGTTGCAGTCCGATTCTTTTTTTTTTTTTTTTTGATCTGAGATGTTTAGATACAGAAAAAAACTTTATTCTTTCTCGTAATTTTTTTATTTTATTATGGCGTTCAAGTTCACTTTACATTTCCGTTGCACTTTACACAAGAAGTGGTTGGTAGGTCCCCCTTGGTATAGTTGAATGGGTTGGCTGGATGATATTCACGTCGTCCCTTCCAAGCGTGCGGTAAAGTATGAAAGTGGATCGCTCAACCGTAATTTCATCTCCTTTGACTCCTCGCTTAGTCTAGAGGAGCGTATAGTGTTTTTAGCGGAGCTGTTCGCACTCAAAGAATCTCTAGTCGACCATGATGTCCTTCCCTCCTTCCAGGTCCCCTCCTACTCCCCGGAAGAGTACGTGGAGGTCAGGGTGATCACAGACATCCGCCACCCCGCCTACGGTCAGGCGGGACTGTTTGCGAAGAAGTTTATCTCCAGCAAGACGATTCTTACCCCTTACGCGGGTGTGATTGAGGAGTTTTGTACATCGATCAACTCTCGGTCCTACACCATGGGGTACGGCTCTACCAAGAACGAGGAGTACGCCCTGGATGCGGAATTTGTGGGGAACTATGGCCGGTTCGCCAACGACCCCAGAGGGGTGGAGGGTCAAAGTGCGAACGTGACCGCGGAGACGAGGTTCACCTTACGTGGGGAGGCCTTTACGGCGATGGTGGCGAAACATACGATTCAACCAGGCGACGAGATACTCATGTCATATGGGAAGGAGCATCGTCTGGCTTCTTCGCTCTGGGTGGATCCGAATGGGACGGTACTGACCACCCCACGAGTCATGGACCCGGCCCCCTATCCTTTGGTGGAATCCACAGACAGCAACGGTGGTGCGGTGGCAAACCAACTGTTGTGGGAGTGTTGTCAGTGTGGCCTCTGGAACCTTACGTGCTGTCGAGTGCTGCACGTGGAGCACTGCGCGCAGTGCGGCCAACCGCGTCTGGTGAATGTTAAACTAATTAGCGTTCTCTCCTCTCCTCCGATTACGCAGGAGAAATTACTGGGTGGGGCTCCTCCAGTGGTACTAGACCGAGATCGCGATCAAGATATGAAAAGACTTTCAGGGTGGAGTAATCCTTTGAAAAAAACGGGTCTGACGGTGAAAGAAATGGAGATTGAGACGGACTCGGAGGAGGAGGAGGAGAAGGGAGGGAACAACAGCGGCGACCACACAACGGTCCACAAGTTGGACCACGCGGAAGGGAATAAACGTGAAGCGAGTGTGATGAGTTTTTTCCACGCTCAACTAGAACGGATTGCTGAGCTAGACGACCATGCCGAGTATGCCTCCCCTATGGAAGATCCCCCTTCTCCCCCAAAGAAAGAGGAGGGGGAGGGGGAGGAGGAGGAAGAAGAAAAGAAGAAGCACACGGCGGTAACCAAGAGTCCGAAGAAGAAAAGAGGCCGGCCCAGAAAGTCCGAAGCAAACCAGAAAAATGACAGAAAGAAGATAAAGGAAGCGAAGCCGAAGAAGGAGAAACCTAGCAAAAAGGTGAAGCCCCTCGAACCACCAAAGGCCGCTGTCGTCTCACGGGAGTCTTTATTGTTTGACGAGGAGGAGGTCAAAAAACACTCCCGTTATGAGGCGGCTCTACTCGATTCCGACGGGGAAGAAGGCGTTAAATCGCCATTGTCCCACTCTGTACATCGGAGCGGACAGACATCGGTGAAGTCTACTGTAGTCGACTGGCCGATGAATGTGCCCTTCCTCCCTTGGCAAGTGTGGGACCCTTGTATACCGCTCACCGCCTCCTATACACATTCGAAATACACTTCCTCGTCCTCTGTGCTGGTGTACATGTCCGCTACGACATGCAAAAGGGAGCCGGTAGGGTCCGACATCACTACCACCGCACCACCGCCTCCGTCCCTTTCCCGAAAGTTGGAAGGAGCCCCCCGCTTCATTGAACTCCCCTCTGGCAGTCCTGTTGCCACCACACGAAGGGCTCTGTTGTCTTATGAGAGAAGACTGTTTGCGGGTGAGACGTTTCACAAAGGGGATGTGGTGGGGTATATGGGTGGAATTTTACGGCGAAGAGGGGACCCCAGACTGGCTAGTGCGGGGTCGACGCTGGTGCTACCCATGACGGCACTGCTCCCTGCGGCTCTGCGGGACACTTCCCGTATACACGGCGAGGATGGAGAGGCCCTGAAAGGTCTGGTCACTCGATACAGTGGGTTGGAGTTTGTGGTCACGAATGAATGGATGTACGCCCCTTGTTTATCTCGTGCCACGGCTGCTGCGGTGGGAGAGAGCGAGGAGTGTGACCAACTGTTAAAGGAAACCAATACAGTGTTGGTTCTCTCCATGGATGCATTAGGTTGTCCTTTTATTGCCGCTATCGCGACGGGTCTAATTGCTGCGTTTGAACCCATTCTTTGTCGAACCCAATTTTAATGACAAATTAAAAAAAAAAAAAGGAGATGAAATCTGAACCGGCACTAGCTTGTACATATCTTCATTCCTTTTTGCGTTTTTTCCCTTAACCTTGTAGATTATTAACTTTCCTTTTTTTTATTTTTTTATTATTATTCTTTGTGGGGAGACCCACACGGGTGCGTAGGATGCTACTGAATACCTTTTTATTTTTATTTTTTGCTTATCTCTCTCTCCTTCTCCCTAACGTATTATCGGTTGTGTGTAGCCCAGTAGGAGTATTTCTTCTTTAATAGGTTAAAGTCTTTTTTTTTTAAGTTTAGAATTCTCCATTTTTTTTATTAATTTTATTATTTCTTTTCCGATTTTTTTTTCCGTTGGGATAGTTCCTATATATATATATATATATATACATATTTATATATTTAAATTTACGCATTCTATCCCCCCGAAAAGGTAAATCATTACACAATGACGGATGTTCTTAAAGCTCCCCCGTCCCCTCAAAAAAGGGTTATTCCCGGCGAACGACGTCTTTCAGATAGTAAAACGCTGGTCAGTCCGACCAAGAGAGATAGCTTGACTTCTATCAAATCCGCTCAGAGCACGGCCGGCCGCGTGGGAGAGTACTTCACCGATCGCGATGCCCTCATTAACCTCGAGGTAAAAGTGCTCACCCAATCCCTAGGGGCGGAGAATCAGTGGACCGAGTGTGGGGATGGTAGGGTGGAGTTTGTTGAAATGACCATTCGGGTGATTGGGAACAAGGAGGATGAGAAGTCGGAGGAAAAGGTGCTACTAGACGATACTATTAATTCCGACACCCCTTTTGTGGGGGAAAACTGTTGTATCGTGTGGAACAGCTTTGATAAGCAACTCTCTCTGTGCCTCATGTACGCCTCGGAGGAAGGGTATATGGCCTCTTGGAGTGCGTTGGTGGCGTTGCAGGAAAAGTCGTATCCTCCCCTACTGTTTGACCTGCTGGCTCGGTGCAAACCCACCAAGGATGAAAACGGAAAAGATCTGGAAGTATTTCCGTACTCGTACTATCTGCATGATAAGTATACTCCCCCGTTGGGATTCATTCATATGCACGCCTTTTCGGTGTCCATTATGGAACATGAACACGGTCTGAATCCTGAACTATACAAGAACCGAGACGTGGTGGTCGCCATGCTCTCCATCGCCAACCCGGAGCTGTACGAGTATCTCTTGAACCCGGAAGTCTATCCACTACTGGTCAACGGGGCCATTGGGAACGGGGTGGATCCAGCGAAACGTGTCGCCAAGGAGTGGGCCGTCCCTCCCGAGCTGTCCAAAATCTCGGCGTCGGATGAAATGAAAACCCTCATCGCGAAAGATCTGCGACTCAGTCACTTTCTCCGGGAGATATTAACTCCCAAAAACATATCATCCGAGGTGATTATGCGATTCAGTACGATTAGTCAACGGCTTCGGAACGATTTAACGTGTTGTCTTCTTTCCTCCGATGACATGCTGTCTCAAGCGAAGGACGCCTTAAATGTTATTCCTGCGGTAAACACCGGTAGAAGCAACTCCGCCGACCCCAGTGGTAGCATTGCCTCGGTCCTCTCCGATGGCTCCACCGCCGAATCCATCACCATGGAGCCCGCCAAGGCAGAGCAGCAGATTGTGGCGCATCTCAAATTGTTTCGTAATGTAGTGTCCGTTAGTATTAACTCGCTTGGTCGGGACTTTGTGGGGCCGGTGATTGCAAAGATTTTCCTCAATGATTTACTGGCCACTCTTTCCTTGGTGGCGGAGCGGTTTGGGATGCCCAGTGGATCGGCTGCCACATTCCTGTCCTTTGTGTCCTCCGACAGCAAATCTCGCCTCGTGTCGATTCCGAATTACTACTCCCCTGCCGTTGAAAAGGAATTAGCCGCTCTCCTAGACATCGCCTTTGTGCGACTGAATGAACGTCAGGAGGAGATTCTGATGAATGAGATTGTCCGAGGGCCGGTGTTAAACAAGCCAGAAAAGTACAACGGTATCATGACGTTTATGCTTCGTCAGCTGTTAAACTCTCCCTCCAGCCAGAAAAAGATGTTGACCGATCCCAATTCCCTCAAGAATCCCTTTCTACTCTACCATGTGTTGGGGTTACACGACGATGAAGGTTCCGCGGCGTCGGAGCGGGTGGTGGATGCGGAGAACATGAATATTCGGACCCGCTTTCAGCACCACGTCATCACCAAGTACATCATCCACGCCAGTCGAGGCTCTCTCTCCCGGGTGCCGCCTCCCCCGAACACCGCCCGGAACCAAGCCACTCCTCCCGTCACCCCACCTGCCTCTACCCCCACCCACAGCGCCTTGACACCCATACCGCAAGGCATCACCCCGGCCTTTATTCACATCTTAGACTATCTAGTATTGTTGACCTCCAACGCGAATCGTGAGGTTTTGATGAAGTCACTCTTTAGCAGCAAATCGCACGTGCTTCAGTTTATCGAGAGTTGCTGCGCTGTCGCGAACAAGAATAGCCGTGTGATTGGGGTGGATGTGTTGGCGGGTAATGTGCGATTCATAAAGACGGTGGTCGGGTGTTTGGGGTACCGCAACTGCGAAATTGATGAAAACCCTCTCAACATTTTCACCATGCCGGTCAGTGACCCTCTTCCCAAAGGGTTGGTGTCCACGATTTGTCGCCAACTCACCGTAGAGCGGAATATATTTGGACCACTCTTGCAGACCTACAACAGCATTGGCGGGAACCGAAAGAACACTATTTACCACTCCGCTGTCATTTCACTGCTGGATCTCGTCGAGAAGCACCTCCCCAGTCAAAAGGAGGTGGATGAAGCAGGCCCCTTCAATATTACACTGCGCGACGTAAGAGACTTTGTGTATCTGAGACACGCAAAGGACATGCCACCCGGGTTTGTGAAACGGTATAGCGACTCCATGATGAATGACCTCGCCAATCGTTTGGGTAGGGAAGACCTGTCGAGCTCTCGAAGTCAGTCTGTTTCGGCACTCAGTAGTGCTTCGCCCAGTGAGTCCTTCCGATCCTCTGGTAAGCTGCGCTTTGTGGACGAAATTGATGCCGCGATTGGTGGTATTGACGGTCAAAGTGTATCGCCCAAGGTGTCTGGACTCTCCCCGTCGGTGATCGCCGGCGTGACGAATGAAGAGCTGCAGCGCAAGAAGAGCAATAAGCAAATTGAGGCAGTGGTGGACCAGATCAGTCCTTCCAACAACTCAGTGCATAAACGGGCTCCGTCGGATGGATCCATGTCCCCTATGAATCAGCTCTCTCCCCCCAGCACCCAAAACATTCTTCGCCCCAAGAGCGGCAGCTTCAGCTTGGAGGAGAGTCGCTCTCCAAAGGTGACCAGTTCATCCCCAAAGACTCCCTCCAGGATAGGGGAAGCGGAGCCGCTGAAACCGACGGCTCCCAAAACAGAGAAACCCGCCAACTCCTTCCGACCAAGAAGTCTGAGTGCTATAGAGGCCAGCGAGGGCACCCCAGCCGTTACCACGACGACGAACACGGCCACCACAGAGCCGGTAGGAAAGGCAGGAAAGGAGAATGGTAAAACCACTTTACCAGCCCCCGGACGCACCGCTGCATCCCCCAGTAGTAGTAGTTCACCAACTCATTCTGCCCCAGCGGATGGTAATGTGGTGTTGCCCAAGATCAAGAAGCGCTCTACAGCTTCTCCTAAAAAGGCGCCCTCTAATGGTACTTCAAAAAAGTAAAATGTTTGCTGTGAGTTTGTAGAGATGTACAAAATAATAATAATAATAAAAATCTTGTTATTGTCGGATTTATCCCTTTCCAATTAGTAGAGTGTTAAATAAACGAGCCAGTAAATAAAAGGAAAACACCCCCTCGCCGAGTGACAACAATAAACAGGAAAACTAATGTTTCCGAAATTGCTCATTGTTCAATGTTATTTTCACGTTTCCTTTTCACTCTCTTGCCAATCTATGTATACAAACTTTACCTGTTTTATTACCGTTATTTTGGTCTTCGGTTTTTTTTTTCTTTTGTGAGTTACTTGTATTTTTGTGTTTTTTTTTTTTTTGAAGAACAGAAAGAAAAATAATAATTCTGAAGCAGCGATGCAAGCATTCTCCTGTAAAATAAATATATATTTTTTTTTTGCCTTTCCTCTCTCTATCTTTTGCATACCTTTTAAAATAGCTCCTTACAGGAAAAAGAAAAAGACCACATTCTTCCGTATTGACCACCTAATTATATTCTCGACACCATTCTTTTTTTCTTTTCAATAATAAATGTCGGAAGCTGTCCCAGCATCCACTAACGAAGTGGTAGAGGAGAGACCCCAGTTGCCTACCGGGGGAAATGACTCCTATGCGTGTCTACAGTGTCGTAAGATTCTCAGCCGTGCCCAGTGGGTTACCGAGGGCTGTCGAGAGTGTGGGGTAGTGGCGGAGTACGATATCAACGAGGTGGCTACTAAAAAGTTCATCAACTCCATAGGCATCATCGATGCAGAGCGATCGTGGGTGGCGAGGGTGATTCAGAAGGAACACTGCCCTAACGGAGTCTACGCGGAGGCGATTTCAGAGGAAGAAAACGACGAGGAAATGTTGGAAGGAGAGGGTCATAGTGAGTTCCAGCGAGACGTCGACGATGTAGATGAGATTAACGACGCCGCGAAGGATATTGAAGCACGCTACAAGTGAGTTCACCATCTGGGGGGGGGAGAATTGGTCCTCATAATTTAAGCTGAATGATACTGTGTTTTTTTTTTTTCCTCTTGTCTGTTTTTGGTTCTGAAAGTATTAAACTCAGTCAAAACAATCCCAAATATCGTGGACACTAAAACCCCCTTCTTTTTTTACTTTGTTTCTTTTGTGCCTGAAAAGTAATTATATTTTTTTTTTTTTTAGTTGGTACACTCCTAGATAGATGTCCTTACTGATGGATTTGGACTCGGACGAATCCTTTGTGATTTCAGAACACAGCGAAGAGGCAGCAAAGAGAGAGCTGAGGAGTATCCTACGTGCTACGGGACAGGCCGACGAGAACTTCATGTCTGAACTGGCCCCTGTTGCCCTCCACGCCGAGGTGTTTGATGTCTCCACCATGTACGTCGGAGACAGGGGGCTTCAAGTTCTGATCCCACTTCTATGTCGAAATATACGCATTAGAATCGTGAACCTCGCCAATAATAAGGTGAGTAATGCCACCATTGTATTGATGTGTCGGCTCTTTCAGTTAGAAATTAGAAACTACATTGAACTCATTACCTCTAGTCTCAAGTCTAGGAACGCCATTCCGACGACCATCGGTACTGTAAAAGTCAACTTGGACTTGTTAGACCTTTCCCACAATCCAGAAATATCCCTCGCCGGTGGGTTGGCGGTGTATTCGCTGCTAAAGGAGAAACTGTTTGCGGTCAAGGAGGTGCGACTGGACAACACTGGTATACCACCGTCCCTCCAGGCGAAAATACTCCGTCTTCACCGGGCCAAGCAAAACCCTGAACCAATACTGGTTAGCAGTCTCAGTAGTCGACCCACGGAGGAGAGTCAACTCCGTCTTTCTTTCCAAACCTCCTTCGCCATTGACAAGGCGGTGCCGTTGCCCCGGGTTGCACGTTTTCGACAGGAGAAAAACGTGATTCGAGACTTGCGTCACCGTCTAGAAGAGATCCGTGACTCTCAAGGGAGCTATCGGCCGATGCGAGTCCCTTTTGCTGACAACGACTGGGCGGTGATGCGGGTGACGGTGGCGACGGCGGGTTTCTTATTCAAGTCCGAGCTAAATGTCATCTTTTCCGACATTTTCCCCTCCTTGAATAAAGTACTGAACCAGTATCGAATCGCGGTGGAGCCAGTCATGCTAGACTACTGTCAGCCCTACAGCTCGTTTGACAACCTCCTCGAGGACATTCACTCCTCCATCTTTTTGACCATTTTCTTAATCGGAGATCGGGCAGGGGATGAGAAGGAGGGGAGCGTCTCCCTGCTTTACAAACTCTACAAGGAGGCGACGGAATCGTGTGCCTTTGTGATCGTCGCCCAACGACGCACCACACGGTCCCTCAAACTGCCTGCCAATATTGTCCCCCTCTTTACGCTCAACCCTTACGCCAGCGTGTTGGATCCATTCAATGAATCTCATCAACCCACCCCTTCTGGCCTCCCAGCCAACACGCTCGAGTACTTTTACACCTTCCACCGAAAATTCATTGAAAGTCTGCTCAAGCACTATCCCATTCCCGAGTTGTTGGTGAAGGACTATCCCGCCACGTTTGACAACATTGACGAAAACGGTGAGGTGGAACTGTCGGGGCTAGAAATCTTTAGAGAAATGCTGTACCAGCGGCTCATGGTGCTCTTTTCTTCTGTTGTGTCGTTTCAGGATAAACAAAAGCTAAAGGCGGCACGAAGACGGAAAGGGGAGAGTGTGTTATTTGAGAAGATGGAATTGCATAAGGAATCGGTGGAGCTGCACGAATTACTTCAACGAGCCTTTCGGGAGCAGATCGCCTCTAAAACGTCCTTTTCCCCCCTTTACTTGCCCTTTAACAGTGGCAATTATGAGCAGATCATTAAAAAAATTTACCGATACTTGATCGACAAATTAAAAACCTCGACACTCTTGTTGGAAGGGAAAGAGTTGAACCTGATTACGTCACAGCTAATGATGCTGCTTTGTGCCCCCAATCTGGAGAGGTTGCTAGGGAAAGACTATCGTATCATCTCCCACTCCACCCGCTACAGCGCCCTCTCAGAGGAACCCGGGGACCTTCGCGACATGTTGGTAAACCTCATTACTCAAGTCACCTCCAGCGAAACGATTCTCGCCTATGTGAAACGAGAGGTAAACGTGTTTCGTCTCCAGGCGGTTTTTCAAAAAATGATTTCGGGAAATTTCCCCGTAGAAGGTGGGGCTACTTTAATTGTGGCCATTGATGGGATAGACCGACTAGAACCGCCTGTGGTACCGTGTGAAGCCTTGATGTTTGATGAAGAGACGGGTCAGAATCTATGGGGCGATGAAGACTTTCTACAACACTACACCAAAATCTTCTCTAACGCCACGAGCGACCAGTACAACATTAAGGATGTCGTCGCCCAAGGGGCTAATCGCGCCCGAACCGCCGCGTATCACCGTGCCGTGTCCACCGTGAGTTTCATCCCCACCACCATCCCCCGCAATATACGTTTAATCGTGACGTGTGACTCCGACAGTCTGTACTGTAAAGCGCTCAAGAATCGTGGAGAGAAGAGCACGGATACTATTAATATTCAAGAGGAGGCCAAGGCCAAATTGCGTTTGGTGGGTCATCAGTTTAAGTTTGAAGGAAAAATCTTTGACCCCGTCAACCTGGAAAAAGCCGGTATCACCCTCACCGATGAAGACAAGGACATTATCTCCGCAAAGCTTTCCGCCGCCTCCGATGACGAGGAACTCATCACCTACTTGTGGAGTGCCCTGTGCCTGCGTAGCGAGGACCACAACACCGAACCCAACACCCAGTTCCTTCGCGACTTCCCAGACTCCTCTGGTCAGGCCGCTCGTCAAGTGTACCAGACGATCCTGGATAAATTTGGACGCCCCACCACCATGACCGTATTCGGTCTGCTCCGCTGCTCTCGATGGGGCCTCCCCCTCTTTGTCTTTCGTCGGTTGGTGGACGTGAAAAATAGTGCCAAATTGAATTACCTGTTTCGTCTGCTGCGTCCGGTGCTGGAGGCTCCTTTGCTGGACGATGTCCTCTGTGAGAACGCCCTTTTTTCGAAATTAACCATCGGTTCGAGAAGTTTTAACGATCAACTCCGTCGGATGGAGTTGACCCAAGAAACCAAATCCTTTGAGGCGGATCAAACGACCTGGCACACCATGTTGGCGGGTTCGTGTTTAGAAGTGATAGTGGCGGTCGAGAAGGAAGAGATGGATCTTCATATCGTCTTTGCTTCAAAGTCCAGCACCCACTCGGAGCGGTACGCCGCGAAGGAGCTGTTGTACCACTTGCACCACAGTGGGCAATGGGGTACGGTGGATCGCTTCGTGCTCTCCTTCCCCTTTTTGATGATCATCTGCCGAAACGGTCTATTGTATAACCTGTTACGGGACCTTATTGACGCCTTCAACGCACGACACGAGCAGTATCTCATGGGCAACCACTCCGTATTAGGGGCCTACGACAGCGACAACGACGTCAAGGAGGGGACCGAACACCCTAACCGCCTGCCTCTTCCACTGCGACGGATGAAGGAGTATATTTACTTTCTCAAAGAGAGGTCCACTTTTCTGAATGAGTACCCTCACCTGATGGTTCAGACGGCCCTGAACAACTCGTCGACGTGTCCTTTGATGTACAAGGACGTCGGGGCCTACCTACGTATTTATGATCAACCCAACTTGACGTTAGCCCACAGCTGTGGGTTCTTTGTAAAGTTGAACCAAGAAGAAACCCCCCACCACGGGGGTGCCATCGCCTCTCTTGTCTTTCTTCACAAGCACAATGGAGTGGTAAGTGCCTCGAAGGATCGATCGCTGAAGTGGTGGGGGGTTCAGGGGGCTCAGACCGACGGCAGTAGTCCCTTCTACCAGTGTGTCCACGTGGAGTCTCCTGTGGCTCACGTTGTACAATCAAAGACGGGAGCGTATATTCTGGTCCTCACAGAAGAGCGTCTCGCGCATGTCTACGACGCTACGACTGGTAAGTTTGTGTCCACTTGCAAGGATGGAAACGGCGCGCCGATTCACTTTGACCCTATCGAAGGGGCCGAGTTTTCGTCTCGGGGGAGGTATGTGTATATTGCCACTTCCAACCTGAACGTCTTTGTCTTCTTGACGGAAAAGGGAGAGCTACTGGACGTGCTGTACGGCGAAGAATCGTTTCCGGATACGTACCACTTTCCGGATATCTACGGCAAGCGACACGTGTTACACCTACTACCGCACGCCGATGAGGAGCAGGAGCACTTTTTTTTCGTCATCGTGGATAATTATTTGGTGGGTTGGGTACTCCAGCTGATCGAGAATGACACCTTGGACGAGTTCAACCCCGTTTCATGGAAGTGTTCACGGTGGCTGCTACACAAACTGGAGTACCCCGTCTCCAAACTGCTGTGGTTTAGACCTGAACTAAACACTAGCGAGGAGGAAGAGAACCCACCACCGTATCTGAAATCAAAAGATGTGGTGCTACTGGTACCGGATCACCAGCTTTTTATGGACGCTTTTTCGATTCAGGAAGGCAAAACGATTCAACGCTTCTCCTGGACGCAGATTCAGCAGCCCCTCCAACTCGGTGACGATGCCTCCACCTTGCTCAACACCACCTCTCAACTGACGGATGTGAGTATTCTGAACAACCAAGAGTCGGGAGAACAGCGGAAACTGCGGTTTGTGGTCGTGTCACCGGATGCAAAGTGCGTAGCAGCCTCTTTTAGCGATGGCATGATTGCTATTTTCTACACCGCTCTTTCCATCTTTAATGATAAGGAGGGTCTCTCGGAGCAAAAGGCGGTCATTTGGATCGATGGATTCTCCCGCGAAACCAACACCTCCATGACCTTTTTGGGTTTCTGTAAAAGCCACTCCACGCTGTTTGCCGCCAGTGGGCACCTCGTACGGTACTGGGATGTGAAGCATGACGAAAACGAGCTAGACACCCTCTGCCCCTTGATGATGCGCACCCCTCATGGAGAAATGGTGTGTAAAGAGGAAATTACCTCCCTTGATGTGCAGTCTCCCTTTCCGTTACTCAATCGGTTCAAGAACAAGGAAATTAAACTGAACGAAATGAAAGATTTACACTCCCTTTTACAATTAGATGAGATGGATGAGGAAACCAAATTGTTCTGTGCCCTTCCGGATATTGTGGTCGGGGATGTTAGCGGAAGGCTTTCATTTTTTGCCCTTTGGAAACGATAAAAGTAGTACGATGAGAAGACGGCGTGGATTGGAGTTACCTGTTCTGTTTTTGTATCACTATGTACACTATATAATAACAATATATCAAAGAACTTCTCTCTAAGTAGCAACTGTTTTTATTTTTATTTTTCGTAAAAAGTAACTTTTCCATACACAGAAATCCGTTTTTTTTTTTTTTTTGTGAAAACACTTTTCTTTTTTTCTCTTCCCTCTCCCTTTGTTGACCACAAGCCTTAGTAATTCTATATACCTAGATGAGTAGAACACAACTCAAAGGGGGGTCCGGTCCCCTGGTTCTCCCTAGCATTGGGTCCCCAAACGGATCCGCACCACCCTCTGTCCCTAGTTTACCCATGACCCACTCCTCTTCAAAGACGGGTATTTATCACAAAAAAGCACTTTCCCCCATAGTGGAGCAGCCTCTTCCAAAGAAGAAATTCATCGAGGCTGCCCATGCCCCGCCTCAGCCACCGGCAGCGCCTCAGAGACAAGGATCGGCACCGGCGAGAAGGGTTCCTTCCTCTAAAGTGGCCCCGCTGTCGGAATTCGCGTCAACGACGTCTAAAAATGGGTCACAGTATACGCTAAACACCCCATCCTCTGCCACCGGAGATGAACTGACCGCTTCCGGATCGCGAAACTCCTTCGCTAGCGATGTGAAGGAACTGAAAATGAAACTGGCACGACACCAATCCGATGAGGAGATCGAAAAACCGTTCTCTGATTCGGTCGACGAAGAGTCCATATCCTACTCTTACTTTCACCGTAACTCCCCTCCGGCCCCTCCCATCGAGGTATCGGAGGTCATCCCCCCCGCCATGCAAGGGGAGATGGAGGACTCCCGCCGCCTCTCTTTGATCCCCATGCGTACTATATCCGAGTTCCAGCACACCCCCATCTCACTGTACAACTTTGGCGCCACGTGTTACCTCAACGCCTCTCTTCAGTGTTTGTTGCACACTCCAACGTTTCTGGGGGCACTTTCCAAAGTGTACACTCAAAAGGTAGAAAAGGCTAACAAAAAAAAGAAAAGAAATACTACTACTACTACTTCTACCGAAGAGAAGGGGGAGGAGGCAGAAAAAGAAGAGGAAGAAGAAGAAGTATGCCCCGCCGTGTCCGCCTTGCTGGAGCTGGGCAGGTCTAATCCAACGAATGTAAATGAGTTGCTGATCAAGGTGAAAAAGTGTGCAGCCAAGTATAACAGTCAGTTTGAGGGGCCATCCCAGAACGACGCACATGAGTTTCTCCGCACCTTTCTCTACGTGGTACACGACGAGATTAACCGTGGTGTGGGGAGTTCCGGTCCTTACAAAGAACTGGAGGATGTGGATGGGGAAAGCGACGAGTCGGCATTTCGCCGATGGATGCAGCACATCCGGGCGGTCGACGACTCCCTCGTCTATGACTACTTTGGCGGGGTAACGCAGTCGCGATGTGAGTGTAGTGTCTGTGGCCACGTCTCCCTTACTTTTGAGCCTTTCTTGGATGTGGCGCTACCACTGGAGGCGAGTCCAATCTCGTTGGTCCACCGCATGCGGAGAAACTCCCTAGGCACCTCTGAGACGGTGGATCAGATCCTCCGCGAGACGTACATCGAGGACACAGTCGAAACACTGGACGGTAGTAATCAACTGGCGTGTTCAAAGTGTAAAAAAATGCAGGACGGAACCCGACTGCTGAAGGTCATTGTTTGGCCTAAAATTTTAGTACTTCACTTGAAACGCTTTACCCCTTCTGGTAAAAAGATAACCTCAAAAATAGTCTTTCCCGCCACACTTAGCGTAAAAAACCTCCGTTACAAACTTTACGGTGTGTGCTGTCATAGCGGCTCGGAAAACTTTGGGCACTATACTAGCTGTGTTTGTGTACATGAGAAGAAGGATGAAGAGTTGATGCGTCGCCATTTCAACACCTCTGAGAAGACGAAAAGCGAACCAGTGGCCCACACTCCGAGTAGGGATGAGGGGAAAAGTAACTGGTACATGTGCAATGACTCCTACATTACACAGATGGATGCCAAAGACGTCCACAATGGGTCGGACAAGGCGTACATACTGTTCTACTATCTAATGTAATATCCATAAAGTAGGTGGGAAAACAAAGGAGAAGGAAAAGGGAGTACCACACATACAAACAACAAAACAAGAATGGGAAAAAAAATTCGTGCCGTGTGCGAATACAGTTTTTTTGTTTTGTTTTCTGTAACTATATTTGATCTTGTTTTTGTACGTTTCTGTTTTATGTGCTGACTGTTTACTTTTGTTGTTGACTTATTTTTGCTATGTATCGTATACTACCACAACAAACTAATAACAATAATAATAATAATCCTTCTCCTGAAGCACCCCCCAAAAAAGAAAATCAGTCAAAGGAAAAATCATTGTATTTCACTTTCCCTCACTTCCGTGCTTTTTCCCTACATTCTATTACACACACGATTATGAGTGTCTTTCTTGAAAAAAGAAAAGCGAAAAGGGAAAAAAGAATAATGTCTGACCGAGTTTCTGTTAAAATGGGGGTCCCCCATAAAGTGACCACCGAAAGCACCTTTGAACTCAATCACTTTGTTTACCCCGTCGCCATCACCTACGCAAATGGGCAAAAGTGTGAATTCGAACGACGCTACTCTGATTTCTACGCCCTTAGAAAACTACTCGCCAATGAGAGGTGGTATTGTGTGGTGCCCCCTGTACCAGAGAAGGAACTCCTCACCGATGACGATACTGTGCAGTACAGAAAGGTATTTCTGAAACTGTTTCTCACCCGTGTGGCCTGTCACCCCGACCTAGGGACCTGTGAACTCTTTCTTTACCACTTCCCCGATGACCAAAAGTGGAGCGTGTTTCGAAACGAAAAGATAAAAACGGAGGATTACTTCTCCAAGTCGCTCAAGGAGAAGATTATGAAGATTGTATCGGTGAAAAATAACGCAAAAATGGCCGCTGCGGGGCCCATGTATATAAAAGCCGTAGACAAAAATCAACCAATAGAAAACTACGCCGACTGGGAGCTGGTAGCACTCCACATTGAAGCCGACCGTGACACCCTGTCCGCCCTACAGTCCGAGATGAGGAAACTGGCTCAACAGCGGAAGGGTACCTCCAGTGCTCTCGAGAGTTTTAGCACTGTCTTCCAATCCTTGTCGGAGACGGAGGATGACAAGGAGTTACAGGACGCGATACAGGCGATACACCTTCTCTCCAAGGGTTTGTCCGCGGGGTATGAGTCCCAGTCCAAGGAGGAGCTAGAAAAGGTGGTGTATCAACTGGGGTACTTGGCGGGTATGAGTGACTCTGCCATCGAGACGGTCTCCAACGTCTTTTACGCCTCTGAAACGCTCGCGAACTTGACCAAAGAACTAGAGGACCTCAACAAGTCCTTTTTATCCAAACCGGAGGAGAAGCGGCAAGCGATCCGAAACAACATTAACATTACCGAGAGGAAGTTGGAAAAGCTAAAAACGGTACTAGAAGACTCTACCATAGCGAAATTCAGAGAGGAGTTGGCACAATACCACGCCTCTCGTCAAGTCGATGTGCTCGAAGTACTCCGTACTTTCTCCAAGATTCAGATGAAATCCTCCGGCGATATGAAAAACGAGTGCGAGAAGATGAAACCCGCCATCACTGCCCTCTATGAATCCGTCAATTGAACCAAAAGAAAAAAGAAATGAAAAGGAGAAAAGGCAAAGAAGAGCGACGGGGTGTAGGAAGGGCGAAGCAACCAAAGTGGAATTAGAGTATTATCTGCATTACCGGTTGAGAAACGACTCTTTTACTTCGGAGTAATATTACTACTATTATTCTCTTTTATTGTTTTTTTTTTTTTCCTCCACCATATTGTAGGGTGAATTTCACTCTAGTAGCCTTCGTAATCTCCATTCTATTTTTTCCCCCTTTTTTTTTTTCGTTTACTTTCTTATAGTTGTCTACCTTTTCAGTAAAAGGCGTTTGGTTTTTATAGTATGTATCATTCGTACAGAACCTAAAAAAAAAAAACCCGCGCAAATGCTATTCTTTCAAAAAGGTTGGTTTCTACTACTTTTGCTGTTTGCTTTTCTCGTATTCCCAGTTACAGCGGACCAAAGCCAAAACCAACGTACTGGGAGCCTCAATGAAAGCCCCTCCTCAATTTTACCGGCGGAGAAGAAAAATAAAAGTCTGCCTGTATCAGCCTTATTGTCTTCAGCGGGGTCCTCCAAGGACCACTTTGAGCGTATACGAGTAACGTTTGACACCGGTGCACTACACAACAAGAGTATGTTTTGCTCGGTAAGTGGGCAGAATATTGACGATGGATTAGGGGAGAAGGTGCAGTGCACGGAGGACGACATACTGACGGAGGAGAAGCGACAGTATGTGGAACAGTTCATTCTACCCATCGTAAAGGAGCGGATAGAACGTCTTTTAAAGGTAGAGCCACTGACGACACCGATGGAGGTACCAAAGGAGATTTGTGGTCCGTTTATCCCCATCCCGTCAGCACACACGGAGGGCGGGGTCGAGGGCACGGATGTTATACTGTACGTCGTGGCCCTCCCCACCTCTGTACTAGCGAGTAACACCATTGCTTGGAGTGGCATGTGCGCAACGCTCCGAAACGGGCGACCGGCGGTGGCCAGAGTGAATGTGGTACCCCGTCACATTAGGGTCAAATCCAATAAAGGATCCCAACGGTACGACTTCTCAGAGAGTATGATTGGCCTACGCGATGAGCGCTATATTCGGGCCATTCTGCACGAGGTGTTTCACTCGCTGGGCTTCGCCCCACGTTTTCTTCACAGTATTACCAACGCCGACGGACTCGTGAATCTACCCACCCTTGTAGCGGTGGCGAAGGACTACTTCAATTGCTCTGCGATAAAAGGTATTCCTCTGGAGGATGAGGGGGGTGAGGGAAGTGCGGGGGCACATTGGGAACGGTCCTGGCTGATGGAGGAAATTATGTCGGGTGTGCTCTCCAATGGTCGAACTCCTAAAATTTCCAACTTTACTCTGGCGCTGTTCGATCATTTCCCCTTCTACTCGGTGAACTTCACCTACGCCGAACCGATGAAGTGGGGCTATGGGGCAGGATGTGACTTTGTGGAGAAGAATTGCAGTGAGCAGCTCTCTGAAGGGCCCTGGTCCACGAAGGATAGCGCCTCGCTGCTGTCACGGCACTGGTGCGATACGAATCTCTACCCTAGGGTGTTCCACCCCAACGAAACGAGCCACCCCTTCCGACGGCTGCACCGATCCTCGCCACTTCAGTGTACTATGGATCGGAGTGGGATGGGGGTGTGTCAGACCGGGGGTGATACCCTTCTACTGCAGGGCTGTCCGACGGTGGAAACCATCCACGTCTCCTGTCGGGGCAATCCCTTCCGTGAGGTGGTAAACGATTTCTCTCACGATACCCACAGTGTAGTGTATCAAGGTCCAGAGTCCAGTTGCTTTCATGCGGAAAACTTTGGCCTTTTGGATGCACGGCAGAATAGTGTGAATCGGGGCGTGCAGCAGTTAAAAAGTGCGCTTCAGGATGAGGCGAAACCCCTCTGTGCTCGAAGTCGCTGTGTGCTCCACCCCAACTCCAGCTCTTACTTTACTCAGATCCAATTCGGTGTGGAATGGATTTCCTGCCCCGTCAATGGTAAACCAGCGTTAATCAATATTCCGCCCACCACCGGGTACCGTGGGACGGTGTTCTGCGAAAATGCTAAAAGTTTCTGTCAAGGGGATTCGATGGGCTCCCTCTCCACCTTTGAAATACTGTTAAACTTTTCAGGAGATTATGTTAAAGATGTCGCCCAACGGGAGGGCGATCTGTTCCGCTTTGCCTCTTATGAAGTATCGAATCTACTACAGTCTTTTGGGGTGGCGGTTCAGGCAACACTAGCGAGCACTTCCGTGACGGGGTACTCCTTGGTGGCCAATAAGGAGAGGGAGGGAGTCTTTCTCCTGGTAGCGGGGGTATTTCCGTCTCTTGAAATACAGCCCCACCAGACACTTCGCCGCCTCCCCACCTCCCTTCCATGTTTTCCCAACCTGGAGCGATTTCTCTTCAACACGTCTAACCCCGAAAAGGAGTGTAGCAATTTCACGGTGAGCTCTGTTGTGGTGGGGGAGTTTGTTTTACCGTGGAATGAACATGTCCCACCCTTATTGACTCAAACCGTTGCCATTGCTACCGCCACACTGGAGGTGCAGTGGCGCTCTAACGCGTCTAGAACCTTTCCGCAGGGTCGTACCACTCTCTCCGATACCTTTTCCCTCCAAAGAGACCTAGGGTCCGTCGTTGGTGCTTCGTTTAACCTTATCCACATAAAGCGGGCGGAAGTTTCTCTCCAGTCTGTCTCCTCCTCCGAGGACGTCGTGACGCTAGGGGTGGACTTTGTGATTTACAGTTTTGTGACGTTGGAGAATGATCTGGAAGAAGAAGAACGGTGGGGATCGGAAAGGATGGAGGAACTGACCACCCTATTACAAAGCACATCAGAAGAGGAGTTTCGAAGCACGTACGACGCACTGAAGCTTCCTTGTAAAGAGAGAAGTTTTCATGTTCAGAGGGTGGTACTGGGGCGACCCCACCCTTAACTCATTACACACCATTTTTTTTAAATGCTTGATTATTGTTATTTGTGTTTGTGTATTCTCTGCATCTTTACCACTCCTATAAAGTGGTCACTAATAGAGTTATATCCTGTATAGTTTTTTTTCTTCCCTCTTCCTTTTTTACAAGATTGCTTCTGTTGCATTTCAATACGATTCCATACATCTATACTAATACCTTTCACATTGTTTTAGAAAATAGGAATATTTAAATATTTTTGAAAAAAAAAAAAATGACGACCCTCGCGTTTCAAACTGTAAAAAGGTCTGTTATCCCAATCGTGGGAAAAGGAAATCTTTCGTTCCCAGTCCGTCGTGTCTACTGCGTCGGTCAAAACTACGAAAGTCACGCCCGCGAGATGGGCGGCTCTACGAACCGGGCAAATCCCTTCTTCTTTTGCAAACATAGTGATGGCATCGTCTACGACCCCGAAAACTTCTCCAGCTGCACTTCCTCCTCACTTTCCATTCGCTACCCCTCCTACACTGAAAGCTTTCACCACGAGGTGGAGCTGGTCGTCGCCTTGGGTCCCCACAAGAAGGACCCCTCCATCACCGCGTATCAGAACCTGGACCTGGACGATGTTCCCAACATTGTTTTTGGGTACGCCATAGGACTCGACATGACGCGCCGCGATTTGCAGCTCCAGCTCAAAGCGAAAGGTCACCCTTGGGAGCTGGCAAAGTCGTGTGACGACGGGGCGGTGATTTCTTCCATCATGCCGTCCGAGCAGCTCTACCAATCTAGCCCTCAACTATTCCTAACCCCCGCTGGAGACGAGAGAAAGGTGGTGGAGCAGGGCCGTATCTCTCTCAAGGTGAACGAGAGCCCAAGACAGGACGGGGATATGAACATGATGGTGACTCCTATTGTAGAGCTGGTTGCGATTCTCTCCAAGTTCGTCACACTCTATCCCGGGGATCTCCTCTACACTGGAACCCCTTCTGGAGTTGGACCGGTGAGAAAGGGTGACGTGATGGAGGCCGGCATTGAGGGTCTGGGTAAGATTCTGGTAGACGTCGTATAAAGGAAATAAAAACAAAAAAGAAAAAACGCCTTCATCACTGTTTTTTTATTTATTTTTCCTTTTCATGTCTTTCTGGGACTTTCATGATTATCGGGTTTTTTTTTTTTCATTAAATATCATTTAACGCTTTTTTTTTTTTTGTTGTAAAAAAAAAAAAAAATACTTCCATTTCTCTTAAAACGATACTTTCGGCTAAAAATGCTTATTATTATTTTTTAGCGATTCTAAAACCACAATTCGAAGAAAACAATACAACGTATGTGTGTGTGTATTTTCAAGTTCTTTTGCTACCTATTCGATAAATAAAAACTAATAACTCTAATGTAAAAGGCATAACACTTCTCTTTCTCACCACTTTTACACTTTTCTTCATTTCCAAGCATTAAATTTAAATTTTATTAATACTAGTTGAAACCCTAGGCGTTTATACATTATTTTCAATTCGCCTCTCATTGTTGTAGTTTTTTTTTATTATTATTTCTTTGCTCCTATTTTTTCATCCGCTTCTTATATATATATATTTCTATATTTAAGCTAGTGGGGAAGAGGAGCCGGTGGTAATCATCGTAAAGGGGTGTTTTTTATTATTACTGTTGCTACACTATTATTATTATTATCTTTTAGTTTTACTCCACTCCGCGTAGTTTATGGAATTTGACGACTCTAGAGCCCAATTAAAGGCGATTGCTATTTATAAAAATGACGTACCTATCCTCTACGACTGTCTAAACTCTCTCGCAATGTCCCTCGTTATGGGCATGGAGGCGTATCTCCGTCGATTCGACTCCTCCAGTGCCCTTCCACTCCTCACTAATATCGCCTCAAAACAAGTGAATCATAGTGGGTCAGGGGATGCGATGGTGATGCTGTGGCGCTGCACCTCCCTTATTCTAGAACACGTACCCTCCTCCTATGACGTGGCACAGGAGTTTCACAAAACCCTCATGAAATTAGCCTCCACCTCCCTTCACACGGCGTTGGTAGGGAAGTGGGTCTACCACGAACTAGACCAAACCATGATGATGGAAGAGTGTCTGCGTACGATTCGCTTCGTCTTCCGGGACGACCAGACGGGGGAGATTGTAAAATATGCTCTCGTGGGTGACCTCTTGACACTATGCACGCATGGGAATAACCTGATCGCTCGACAGGCGCTAGAAACGATTCTGACCATGTCCACTAAAGTGGTGATGCCTCCAGAATTTGAAAAAGACAGTGGGGTTCCTTCCTTTTTCAAACTATTCAAGTCGAAAAAAAGCAAAAGTAAAAATGGAAAAGGGCACTGTGACCCCTCCGAGGCACTCAACAGTGACGATCCAGTGGTCGTGGTCGTAGAAAATGTATTAGGACCTTTTCTTCTTAGTCTAATCGAGCAAATCTATGAAGGAATCAAAACTTCTCTCGAGTCCTGGTCCCAGCTGGAGGTAACGCTCCAGTGTCTGGGCTCCTTGGTGGAACGGTGCTTCATTTGCCATCGGTCATCCTCTGCAAAAAGCTTAGTGACGCTTGATGTGGCTCGAATTTTATTCTCCACCATGAACATTGTCGAAAGCAACGTCACGTTAGACCAGAGTATTAAGAACGATAGAGTTCTTTTCTGTGAGACGATACTCGCCACCTTTGTGAATGGAAACCGAGAACTGATGGTGGAGGCCTTGCTCACCGAAGAGGCCAAAACATTCTTTTCCCACGTATTAGATGACTCCTCTGGTGACACTAGTACTCTTTTAGAGGACCCTTTCCCACGTAGCGGAGTCCTGAACCGGAATACACAGCGACGGGATAAAGATCATATTACCAGTATGGCAGCGGTTCGCCTCTTCGTACTCGCCTGTCCCACCGTGCCCTCCGATGCCTTTGGGCTCAAACCTAAGGCCGTATTACCAGTGCACCAGTGGTTCTGGGAGGATGAGGTGCATCATAGCAACCGACTGGGGGAAGAACAGTGTGTCTCGTTGGAATCGTCCTGGGTGCGTCTCTCTCGCGAGGGATCGATTAGTGTTCACTTGAAAGAATTAAATGTCGATCTTCTCGCCATGACGTTGAGTAAAAACGGTAACGCCGGTTGTCGTAACATTACCCGTAGTTTTGTTCCTTTTATTTACCACTTCTGTGATGAATCTTCATTGAGACCCACCGTTGCGGTCAAGGAGGCAGGACCCGAACCTTTAGAGGACGACGATAGTGATAGGAAAAGGGGCAAACGGGGCAAAGAAGTCGAAGTGGTGCTCAACAGTAATGTGGTGGTTCCTAGTCGACACTTTTTACTCGGGGAGCGGTTCTTCACAATGGTGTGTACGTATGCCTCCCATGTCCCTGGTCAAATGGTGAAGCAACTGGCTACCTGTGCCGCGGCTTCTATCCTGCAACTGATGCTGCTCTGCGCCGACGAAAGGAAGATAAAAGAGCTAATGAAAACGGCCATGCTCCCAATGTGCGACATGTTTAGAGAGACCCTCATCTCCGGCGATAAGGCGACGAAGGCGGTGGTACTCACCATGATCCACTGGCTTCTCAACCACAAGATCACCAGCAGTTTAGATCTCCCCAGCACGGCGGTACGGTGTGGCTTGTATCATCAACTCCATCTCTCCGCCTCCAAAGATAACGTGTTGGTGACCAATAGGGACGGAAAGCCCACCCGTACCCTCCAACTCGCCGAAACTTCAGGAGAGTTGTATCGAGCGATTCAGGCCCGTGTCAAGGGTAACCAAGCCACCAAGGCTAATATCGGAAAGGACTCCGCGTTACTGAAAGCCGCAGTGGGGTCGCTCCAAGCCGCCAGCTCCACTCCCGGTACGCAAGAAAAGTTTCTTCTTCAACTCTTAACGGCACTAGAGGATTGTTCCCACATTACGCCCTACGAAATTTCACAAATGGGCCTCGCGACGACCGTGTTGGGGTATCTTCTGGATGGAAAGTCAGTCAGTGAGATACTAAAAGAAGGCGAAGTGTACTCCTCGAGTGGGTCCGGGTCTACGTCCTCGCGTGCGGTCAAGTCCCCCGCGTACGAAAGTCCTCTGGAGAAGAAATCCATGTGGATCTCCCTCTTATCGAACGGGACCCCAATGAAGGACGTCCTCATGTCCAACGTCAACGAGGAACGTCTGAGCTGTTTCAAATCGCTCTGCGTAAAACACCCCAAGAATACCAAACAATTAGTGCTCAGCCTGACCGCTACGTTGGGCCTTATTGGGGAACCTTCCTTTCCTTTGGTGGA
Organism: Angomonas ambiguus; assembly: GCA_019695575.1. Classification (NCBI taxonomy): domain Eukaryota; phylum Euglenozoa; class Kinetoplastea; order Trypanosomatida; family Trypanosomatidae; genus Angomonas; species Angomonas ambiguus. The sequence goes on along the minus strand of JADNSB010000030.1, from coordinate 23,006 downwards.
GTCCATGATCACTTACGATAAGGTCTATTGTAAACCGCCTCTACAGGTGTATAAAAAGGCCTCCACTTTTTCTCCTAATATCTCACTCTGTGGGGCTTTAGAGTCCTTGGTCACAGCCTCTACCAAATCGGCACCAGTCACCGCCGACGTCTCCCTCGCGAACAGCAGAACCACCAGTGGTCTGCAGAGACCAGGAGGAAACCCTAGCACTACCGCCATGGCCAATTCAAGCACCACCAATCACGAAGTACCGTCTAATACGATACCGCCAAAAGAATTGTGCATGGACGGACACAAACTCCAAGCGATGAAGTCCTACTCCACGGCGGCCCTCTGCGACGGCTGTGACCGACCGATGAAGTCGGGATACTGCTGCCGCGCATGCAACTTTGATATCTGCTCCAGTTGCTACAAAACATACGAGGGTCCCACCGAAAAACGGGCAGCCGAACATCGAAATCGCGCTCACTTGTTCGTCTACTTGGGGGACATTGAGCGGTACTTTAGAACGGGTTCCACCACCACCAAAGCGACCCAGTTGGCGCCCACCTCCCTTTCCTCCCTGCATAACGTCGATCGCTTCTTTGTTCGGGTGGAATCGCTGCTGATGCGCAAGGCGGAGCTAGACGTGGATCAGGTAGTAGTGGCAAAGCTTCTCCGTAACCCGGACCTGTTGCGTGCTGTTGTGTACTCTGTGCTTTCCAGCCATTACTCTCGCGGAGAGCTCCCTAATCGACCCACCAACTATAAATCGTTGATGGAGACGGTGGCAAAAGAGTCCCCGGATCAACTGACGGAGAGCGAAATGCGGGAGGCAAAGCAATTGGTCACAGAAGGCATCGAGGACAAGTACAATTTGTATTTCCCCCATGTTGGTCTTTGTTATTTGAATGAGTCCTTTATCTCGGTGCTGTACAGTAGAGCTTTTGCGGCGGGGCATCGAGAGGTGATTCAACAGTTGGAAAATCTTCTGATGCGGCTCGACGACCCTGCCGTACCTATCAAATTTCCCAAGTCTAAATCGAACGCGCCGCTGAAAGGGTGTACGGAAGAGGACGGGAAAGCGTTAAAACCAGAAAGCAAAATTACCTTCCATCACTTTGACTCGGATGCCTCCTTCCGCTGTTCGTGTGGGAAACATTCCCGCATCGACTTTAGTACCAATCTCCCCCGTCTTTTACCTTTAACCTACCGAATATCGCCTCCCGGTGTGATGTGTTGCTACTGATCCTACTTTTCAAAATATTTTACGAAGACGAAGAGGGAAGTGACAAGAAATTATTCAATAGCATCTTTGGAGACCAGACAACCTTTGTTAACACCAACATCACCAACTATGTGATCAAGTCGTTGGAGGCGAGCGCCCTGCGAGTGGCATTGTTACCACTACGGTTTGCGATTCCCCGATGGGCTTATTTTATTCTCACCGATGCCAAATTTCTACTGCCATTTAGTGCCCGGGAAAAGATTGCGCGGTACTTGGCGTACAAGTGCCGTCGCTCGCTCATTCACTACATGCGTTGCTTTAAGCAATTTAGACAGGAAAAGGGTATTTACATTGTCCCCGGGGAATGGGCCCGATTAGCGAATCACAAGTACACCGTTGACCGGGAACACTTTCTAGAAAGCGCGTACATTGCATTGCGGAAAGCGGCAGATAGTCGGCAGCCAGTTTGCTTTGAATTTTTAGGCGATGTCGGGGTAGGACAAGGGCCTACAGCGCAGTTTTATACGCTGCTTGCCCAAGAAGTTTGCAAGGCCAGTCTCCGGTTGTGGCGCTCTGTCAGTGCTACCGAAAAACCACCAGCGCTCTCGGTTAAAAAAAAGCAGTCCCGCGGCCCGTCGGTGCATCATGTACCCACGTCTCTTCCCGATACAGAAGAAAAGTCCATCGTTCCCCCTCCCGAGGGATTATACCCGGAAGTCCAACCTGTGCCCGCGGCGGCCGAGGAAAAGGAGGAGGAAAAGGAGTGGAAGCATCTTCGCATCATCAAGGCCCCTCACTACGCCCTCGATGATTACTGTGAAGCCCGGAGGGACTGGGCCAAGGCCATGTATCTGGTAGGGGCCGCATTGGGTAGAGCCTTTGTCGATGAGCAAGTCTTTCCCCTCCCACTCTCCCCCGCCTTGTCCATTTTTCTTCGAAAGGGTCTCCCGCCTCACCGACTGATCATTGAAGAAGGGTTCGGATTTGAAGCGGCGGCAGATTTAGAAAGACCGATTGACACGTTCTCCCTATCACTCCGTGCGCTAAACCTGGTGGATACGAGTGCTGGGAATAGTTTACTAGCCCTCTCTCGGTTAGGGGAAGCAGACCTGAAGGCGTTGGAGATTCCTTTTACCCTACCCGGTCTCGACTCCTGTGAGTTAATCCCCAACGGGTCGAACGAGTTCGTGACAAAGGAGAATTTTCCTCGGTACCAAAAAAGAGTCGTCGCCGCCAACTTGTACGAAAACGTGAGTCAGGCCCTTCGGTTTATCACGACAGGATTCTTTGATGTGGTGCCCAAAGAGCCGGTCGATTTGTTCGAGAATAATGAGCTGCTCCCTCACTTATGCGGAGAGGAACGGAACGAAAACGAACCCCTCTGGACAATGGAGGAAGTCAAATCGGTGCTCGTCGGCGACCACGGCTATCAAAACGATTCGGCTCAGATTACAATGCTGACCAACATCCTCTCGTCGCGACTGACCCCCAAGGAACAGCGATTGTTTTTACTCTTCTGCACAGGATGCCCACGACTGCCCCCGGGAGGCATCTCCGCTCTGGGGGCCATCACCGTCGTCAAGCGCTCCAACGCCTTTGAGCACGCCCGTTCGCTTGCCCGACACGCCAGTGCCAGTGCGGAGACCGAGACGGATCCGGTGGAGGAGGAGGAAGAGGAGGACGTGTTGGACACTTCACCCTTGACCTTAAAAGTGGAAAGACACTCCCCGGACGGGGACACTACCTCGACCACGGATATGGAGCTGATGAGTAATACCAAGGAGGAGCCGGAGCCCAGTGGATTCTCTAATAGCTTCTGGCAAGACGAAGAGTACTCGGAGATGATAGACACGGACTGGGCGTTGCCCTCGGTAAACACGTGTTTCAAATACTTAAAACTTCCCCCGTATCCTACCGAAGAGCTGATGCATAAAAAATTACTAGTTGCCATTAGTCACTGCACAGAGTCCTTCGAACTATCCTAGTAGTAGTGGATACATCTCTCCCCACCTTAACCCACACAGAGAGGGACTTTCTTTTCTTTTCTCTCTTTCAAATCTTTCAAAAAAACAACAACAAAAAAAGAAAAATAGTGCTTCGCACCGTTGAATAACGTATCTCAGTGAACTCTTTCTCTGGTTTACGAATTCATCCGTATTGCTACTCAGATTTATTTATTTTTAGTTTTAGTTTTTGATGCGTTTTATTATTTCGGTTTGTTGTTGTTGTTGTTGTTGTTGTCAATTTTAATCATATTATATATATATATTTTCAGTTTCAAATATATAAAATTCAAATTCTTGTCTTGATTTCGCTGGAGTGTGTAGAAACAAGTGGTTCAGAACTACCACTTTTTTGACCTTTCTTACTCTTATCACATTATTATTATGGTTGCCTTTCTTTTGTAGTATTAGTAGTAGGTATAGTAGTCGAAACCAATGGGAGAAGGGCCCGCTTCCTTGCTTCCTGAAATCAAGGAAAACAAACGACTGATTCAGCAGAAGCGAAACCGTTTAAAAAAAAAGATGGAAAAGAGAGAAAAGGAGTGGACGGGTCGGCCCAAAAAGGGAAAGAAGGAAACAAAAGACACCAAAAAGGTGCGGAAGGCCAAGACGGTAGTAGCCAACGCTAAAGTGGGAAAAGAAACCCTCCGGAAGAAAAACGCCTCCGCACTGGTGGAGGAAAATAGGAAAAAGAAGCAGTTACAAACACGCGCTAAACTGCTCCAGGAAAAGCGGAAAAAAGAATCCACTACCCCATCCACAGAGGAGGAAGGGAGCGTAAAGCTCGCACCGCCAGCACCTCGACCAGTATCACAGAAGAAGCGGGACCGGCAACTACTGGAGCAAACCCTCTTTGGTGGCCCCGAACCCCTCCTGGAGGACCCCTCTGCCACCTTTAAGCAAGACCTTTCCGTCCCCACCGGCGTCGAGGATCCCCACTATCCTTCGATGGGGGAGTCCAACTACTTTAGCGACTACGCGGAAAAGAAAAAAGCCGAGTTGGTCTCGGAGAAGGAGCTCTTAGAAAAGGCACACGTCTACTTTACGGATCTAAACAAAAAGGAGAAGGAACTCAAAAAGGCGGCCGTTCAGTATATTCAAAAGATGAAGGAAGTGAACCGTCGAGGGGGTGACAAAGACGGCTTCCGGTATGTTATTCCCAAGAACACAAAGAGTGTGGTGCGTCGGATGTTGGCTTCCCAGGGGGGTAACTATGTTGACCCGGATAGCATTGTGTCTACTTTCGGTGGAGACAAGGAGGCCGTCGTGGAGGATGATAAATCCGATCTGCCGACTCGTAAGAAACGGCGTCCGGCGGACCGCAACAAGGATTTTTATCAGTTCCAGGTAACCAGAGAGTGGACAAAGAATGCGGAGCGGTTTCTGAAACGGAGCAAGTCGCATAAGGCGTTGTTTGAAGCGAAGAAACATCAACGGTCTATCCGTAAACTGTAAAGAAAAAAAAAGAAATCTTGACAAGATAAAAACAGGTGCACTTACATCGCGATTAACATTAACTTTTATATTCACGTTTAACCTAATAACTCTTATTATTATTATTATTTCCGTAACATCTATCTTGCTGTATAACTACCTATTTAACATGGAATGAGCATGTGAGAATATCAAAGTCCCAAAAGCGTACTTACACTGGTAATAATATTTCTTTTCTCTCTCCCCATTGTTTTTTGTTTTTTTTTTCACTCTGTACTTTTTCTCCTTAGACCGTACTGTGATTACAGAATTTCATAATACCGCTAAAATAAAAATAATAATAAGAAAAAAAAAAAACCACACTAATACTATCAATGGGTAAAAAGTTACGCGATCTGTGGACGGCGGAGGGAAAGACCAAAACAGTCAATAGACCCACGAAACAGTACGTCACCAAAGGGTGGGCACTCACGCCGGATGTGGTACCTCAGAAGAAAGAGGCTCCCCGGCGGCGTAAGTACGCTCCGATCCGCCCTAACAATCGCGAGGCAGTGGCGGTCCCTCTCGCCGGGCAGAGCTACAACCCCGCCGACGACGACCACCAAAAGGCCCTGAAGAAGGCGGTGCAGAAATTAACCAAAAAGGAAAAGAAAAATGAAAAGTTTTTGAAGATGTTGGAATTCGGAAGAGAGATGGAGTTCAAGGGGAACTTTTCGGCGGATAAAACGTGGGAGGAAGAAGTGAAGGAGTTTGCCCCCAAGCCCAAGAAGGCCCCAGTGCCGGAGGAAACTCGCAAAAAGGAAGCCGCGGAGGCCAAAAAGAAAGAAAAGAGACGGAAAAAATTAGGCAAACTCGGGACTTCGAGAGAAGCCCGAAAGTCACTTCCCCACCGTCGTCACCCGAGCAGGGAAAAGATAAAGAAGGAGGCGGAGGAGGTTGATGAGCTGCTAAAAAAGCATGTCGAGAGACAGGAGAAACTAGAAGAGAAGGCAGAGGAACGTCGCGCCAAGCGGAAGGAAAACACGCTGATTAAACACTACGGTAGACACTATTACCAGTCCCTGGCCCCCGACGTCGCCCCGTCGGACAAGTTAGTCGGCTCCCTACGTCAGATGGAGGGAGGCTACATCCACCCCGTGATGGACCGCATGAAATCCCTCGAGGAGAGGAATCTAGTACCCGCCCGTATGACACACAAGTACAACAAGCGAAAGATACTCAAACCGAGAGGAGAGATGCACCTGAAGCGGGAGGACTTTGGTATTATGCCACACACCACCTTTTAAGATACCGTTTGTTTGTTTGTTTGACTGTTTACGGTGCCTTTCTCTACTACTACTTGGATATGGAGAATAAAATTAAAATAAAAAGTACAAGTGAAGCAAACAAATAATAAAAAATTAATTCTATTTAAAAAAAAAAAAAACTTTTCTTGTTCATTCGTTTAATAATAATTACTTTTAATAACGATCCTAAATCCACTTTTGAATCACCCGACAGTAACATGTCTCTACGCTGTTCGTTTCATGGACCCCTTGTTAAAACTCTCCCTATTCCCCCCTTTTTTCATTTACTTGTCTCTACCATAATTATTATTGTTTCTTTCATTGAAGTTAGTAAATACTACAAATTGTAAAATTATACTAATATATTTATATATAGAAACACCTTAACTGTTCTATAGTGCTTTCTAGCTACTTGCATCAAAAAAAAAAAAAATAGTTACAAACAAACAAAAAATAGTAGTGGTTCATACGGAGATATGAGCTTTCTTTTTAGACTAGTGCTGGGGGAAAATATAGTGCATCCCAAGAGCAAGAACGCGTCGTCGGCAACACCTCCTCCTCCTCTCCCCAAAGTAGAAGAGGAGTCTGCCCCGAAGTCTACCTTGACTAGCCAAGATGCAACCGATGCGAAGAACTCACGACCACAGGTGACAAAAGAGCCAGAGGCGGAGGAGGTATCAGTGACGACCCTGTCCGAGCCAAAACGATACCGAACCGCGAGAAAGAGTACGGCTTCGGTGGAGGTGCTTCTTTCCCGGATTCAATCGTGCACCGTCTTGCAGGATAAGAGGGATGCGATGGTAGAACTGTTGAATGCACCCCGCCTCCTCGACGACTTAGCCCCTTCTGAAGTAGATCGCCTTGTACCAATGGTACTGTCGGAAGAGGACCCCGACCTTAGCTCCCTCGCCTTGGACTTGCTAGAGTCCATTACGAACCTTTCCAACTACCCCTCCGACCGCTCCGGGAAGGAAAACCGCACCACCTGTGAGGCCTTTTTAGAAGTGTTGGCGAAGGATATCCAATTCTGTGTGGTGCCATTACGGACCAGTGGGGAGGTGTGGGATAAATACCACGCTATCAAAATACTCCAGCGTCTCGAAAACTGGGATGCTCAAGGCGTACATGCTCAACTACTAAGCCAGCACGCACTCGCCGATATTTCCGATCTACTCAGTGACACCAGTTTCAATGGGGTGTTGCGAAATGAAGCCGTTGCGCTTCTTTCCGCGGTGACGCTGATGGATAAAGAATTGCAAACCCTACTCGCTTTCGACAACGGGTTTGAGGCCTTGTTAAAAGTAGTGAAGCATACAGGAGGGGTCGGGGGTGGGAAGGTGGTGACGGACTGCCTCACCATTGTTCACAACCTACTGCGAGGGAATAGGGCCACTCAAAAAGTCTTTAAGGAAATGGGCATCGCCAGCTACCTGGCCCCTATTATACAAGATGTGGTCGATAAGATTACGGCCTCTACGACCCCAAAGCCACTCTCCTCTCAAGCCTCCACCAACCTGCTGCTTACCGTCACCTTAGTGTCCTCCCTCTTGAAAGGGACTGGGGATGGGGATGCGGCGGAATTAACCGCCACAACGGCGACCTTGTACGACGCGGGTCTCCTTCATCCCATGTTAGGCTTGGCCCTCTGCGGACACGGCGCCGACGACGGTGCTCGTATCGAAAGTCTCCGGACGTTGGCGAAGTGGCTTAGAGACAGTGAACAAGGGGTGGTGGAGTCGCTTCGGTCGATGGTGCACACCGTGTGTAGTATGAATGGAGAGTATCGGACGTCAAAGTTCAGTGTACTACGGGCGGTGTTGGAGTACCTTTTGAGAAGCGAAGACAAGACCCTTATACTCGCCACCACCCACCTCATTGAATCCATTCTTAGCGTCCCCTCCAGTCATGGTTATTTACTAAACGAGATCACCAGCCACTTTGACGGAAGTTATCAGAAACAGAAACTGTTTCTTGAGTCTGGACAGGTGTTGGCCTATGCCCTGTTTGAACCCATCTCCTCCTCCCGCTACCTGTGCAGTAGTAAATCAAAGTACTACGCCGCACACTTTTTCTCGATTCTACTCCAACACCCCTCCACCGCGGATCAACTCGCCGACCACCTGTGGGCGTCGAAACTAGAGGAAATTACCGCCTCCCATTCCCGTGTTCACTACACTACCGAAATCCCCCCTAATTTGTTCAACGTGTTTGTGTCCTACTTTATGTACGCCGTAAAGGGGGGTTATAGTAGTGAGGGCATGGACACCGCGACGCTCGCTGCTTATATTCGGGTCCTCTTTGGGTGGACCGGCAACTCTCGAAAAGCGCTACTTTACTTTATGTGTGAGAAGAGTTGGTATGAAACACTGTTGAATGTAGCGGCCGGTGGCGGTTCGGTCCACCTCCGTCTCTGGACTTCTTGCCTAGCGGCGCATCTTTGTTTGTTGTATCCAATGGAACAAGACGTCGCGCAGCTGGTGAGAGAGAGAAACTTCAAGCACAATCTGCGTTTTACCAAAGGGGAGTTGATCTTTTGGTTCACGAAGCGGCTAGGGGGGCAGGACTTTTTTGAAAACACTCTACTGATGGACGTCTCGGTGTCTAGCCCACAGTGGTCTTCCCCGGCAGAGAGCGCCTTGCATTCTCCGGATCCGGTACTGTACGACAAGACATTTGTAATGGAGTTGAAGGCAGTAATGGATGCTTTCAAACGTCTGTCCCCCCCTAAAACCGCGACGGTAGCGGACGTCCCTATCATTGCAACGAATGGCTCTCCTGTCCACGGTGAAAACCCGCTCGCCCCCGGGCCTGACAAGTACACCGTACAGAATGCGGAGGTGACGGATCGGGAGGAGACGATGCTCCGTTTATCCTCCGCTGAAGAAATGGTTATCTCGAGTCACCTTCTTCAGTATGAGAACCCAACCTCCCAAATGTCCTCCCCAGACGCCGGGACGCTGAGTGTGTTCAACGAAATACAAAACCAGGCAAAAAGCGCCGGTCAGGGAGTTTCAAATCTAGAACAACTGAGGGGTACTATTGAGAAATTAGAAGATAAGGTGCATTATCTGCAGCGACTCGTCGACGAGCGGGAGGCCCAAGTCAAACAGGCACACAATGAATTGGAAGCGGAACGGTTGAAGAAAAGAACACAAGAGGAAGGGGAACGGATGGCACCACCTGGGGAGGATGTGGAGGCGCTCAAAGAAAACATCCGTCTTCTAGAGGCCACACTCGCGTCGAAGGAGGAGGAACAGGAGCATCTAGTATACTCGTTGAACTCCATGAGCGAACAGCTGAGAGCCTCGGCAAACAACAGCTCTGCTAATCAATCCAGCCAGCAGCTCAACGCCGTCACAGCGGAATTGCAACGAGTGAAATCCGAACTAAGCGAAAAGGATACTCTAATCGCTGCCCTTCAGCATCAAGTGGCGCAACTCACTTCGGATAAGGAAGACCTTTTGGTCATGGTGGGAAAACTAGACCTGTCCTATGAAACACTAGTACAGTCGGCCACCAACTCGCCTCAAAAAGTCGAGCCTCCGTCCGTACCTCCGCAAGAGGTATATCATCATCATCCCCCCACCCACCACGGAGATGGTTGGGTAGCCCCGACCGCACAACCGTCACCGCCACCGTCGTCGACTCCCCCACGTCGAAACTGGTTTGGGAATCCGACCATTCCGCCCCCACAGGAGTCCACCCCGGTACCGGTAGAGCACCCTACTGCTCCACTGCCGTATGAAGGGAAGGAGGCCGCGACCCCCTCCGCTTTTCTACCAGGACCAGAGCCCGCTCGTCCTCCTGTCCCATCGGGGCAGCAGAGGGAAAACGAACCAACCCCTGCAGGGAGTTGGGCACCGGTAGAAGTGGACGCCCCTCCGAGCCAAGATACAGGACTGTTTGCCGTTGCGCCACTCCATCCTTCACCACCAGAGTCTACAAACGAACCACCGCAGCAGCCAGCGCAGCTGGAGAACTATCCCCCACTCCCTGTGAGCCAGCAGGGGACCCACGAGCTCCCACAGGAGCAGCCTAATTCTAACACTTTACAGAATAACGCAACAACAAGTGGGCCCCCTGCTTCAGATATGAATTTCTCCACTGTATCAGGTTCCTACCCACAACCCGACTGGGGAGAGCAAGCCGCCGCTCCCTCGGACAACCCTTTTGATGTACCCAAAATTAGTGAAGCCAATCCCGGTTTTGGTGTTGGGGAAAGTGACGCTGCGAATCCATTCGCAAACTGTGAGGAGTTTGATCTCCGATAACAATGCCTTCTCTCTCTTTCTCTATCTCGCTTTCCTTTCCTGTGTGAATAGGGTGGAGACCGTGTTGGTGTGAGTGTGTATGTGTGTTACTGTACTAACGTCATCATCGTAACTACATTAGGCATGTGTACAGTAGTGCAGTATTACTATTATCGTGTTTTAAAAAGTTTCTTCTTTTTTTTTTTTCTTCGCATCTTTTTTTTTATTATTATTGTTTACTGTGCTCTGGTGAAGCCGTTAAATAGTTATCATGACGTCCGAAAAGATTGATGACAAGGTAGATTGTATTTTGGGGGACTGTTCTTTCCAATTAACCCACGCGACGCCATACGAACCCCCGCTGTATCTTTTCCCCGAACTACTCCCCCGAGTACCCCAGGGAAGTCCACCGACACAGGTATGGGATTCTGTAGCCGACAGTGTCGACGTGGAGCGGTCCTACTGGCGGATTGCGAACCCCTCCGCGTTAAGGGGGATAGAACACTTTTCCCCCAAAGGAGAGGGCCAGCCGGGGGATGCGTCCGCGTGGAAAACGGGGAGTGCGATGCCCACTTTGGCGGCGCTCGTCTCTTCTAATAAGCTTCTAGCGGCAGGTCTTTCCGCCGATGTGCTGCAAGAGGGTACTTTCTCGGCCAAATCGGTAGTGGAAAATATCATTGAATTTAGCAAAAGGGGAAATTTTACGGATGCCGAGGCTGGTGCCCTCTTGTCCAATCACTTTATCAACCTCCTCGCCTGGAAAAAACTGTGTGAGATCAACTACAGACCCGAAAGTACAACCGACGAGAAGGCGGATGACAATAAGGAGACCCAATCCGATCGTAAGAGGCCGCGTGATGAGCTAGCCTCTCCAGATCCTTGGACATTAACTACCGATAGCCGCTACATCGCGGCAGGGGAAAGCAACGTGGAGGAACGGATAAAACTCCTGCAGTCCCTGAAGCAGTTGTACGGAAAGTGGACCTCGTTGTCCTCGGTGGGGTCCCAGACCGCCTACGTCGTACCACCGGGTACCATCAACCCCACCAGTCCGTTTGCGGAGAAGCCCTTTTCAGAAAAAGGGAAGAGCGCCTACGACCCGGTGTCCGACTTGGGCTGGTCAGCAGCGAGCCCAAAACCTCCCATCGAGTTTTACTCCATTCTCATCGAGGCCAAGAAGGAGGGGGTACTCTCCAAAACGGTGGTGCTCCACCAGCGTTGTACCAACTTTGGGCGGTCCGAGGGGATCCAGTCCGTGCTGTGTGGTGGGGTAAAGATCGACGTCGGGTTGGAAGGCTTCTCTAGTCGCCCAGAGTTTCTTTCCTCCCACCACTTCAGCGTGTTACGAACGGCGGCACCTACCGTGGTGGTTCCCTTGTCTGCCGATCCAGAAGGAGGGTCACCCGCGGAGCAGACCCTACACACCAAAACCACTGGGGAACAGGTGTTGCAGTTGTTGAACTACGGGGCCAACGGCGTTCGGGTGAGAACCGGATCGGAGAGTCGCTTCGTGCTTGGGACAGTCGTCACCTTACACACGGGTTCCACCATTGAGGTTGGGGACATTACACTCAGAATTATAGCCCCCGGGGAAGAAGTGCCCGACACTCCAGAAAACCAGGTTCGTGTGAAAAAAGAAATAATAGACCACTAAACTATACGTTTACCTACGTATCTCCGATACCTTTATTATATATATATATATATATATATATATATATATATATATTTATTCCAGTATTCCGTTTCGTGGGAAATGAATAGAAACTATTGTTTTATCGTTCAATAATTTTATCCAATATCTTCCTTTCCTCTTTTCTCGTCCACCACCACCCACAGTAAACAGTATAGAAAACCAATTCTGTTATCGCTACTAGTTAGCCGCGGAGGTCTATCCAATGGGTTTTAGTCTCTACTCAATATTTGCCGCTGGTGTTTTGATTCTCAATGCCTTAGCCATATTGTCGGAAACCCGTCTGCTCTCCCGATTTGGTCTTGCTCCTGCTAGACCCCAAATTCAGGCCCCTGTAGACGACTACGCCTCTCCCTTCGAGTCCTACGGCAATGTCCCTCCCCTGGTGCAGCAGTCTCCTTTTAAAGCGCAGATCGCCACGCTGCTTAGCTCCGTTCGAATGCTCATGCGATGGCCCCTTATATTTGCCAACATCATCCTCATAGTGTTTGCAATTGTGTTGGGTTGAGGGAGGAAGAGGTAGAATCGGCAACCTCAAAAAAAAAAAAAACCGTCAACGACGCCCCACATTTCTGCCCTTCGTTTGCTAGCTTGCTTCACTTCCCGTGTCAGTGTCAAAGTGGAAAAAATAAAAATCCACCACAACAAAAACACTTTCTTTTTTCTTTTTTGTCGGTAGTTCCAATTTGTTTCTTTATTCCTTTTCGACTCTTCACGTGGTGGTATTCCATTTCTCTCTCCTTTACCTGTTGAAATTGCTAGTGAAGACGAAAAGTTGGACCGATAGTAATCATAATAATCATAGCAATTTCGTACACAGTAGTGAATACACATGGCGGATGCTGGTCTCCCTTCCATCGGTGTCTCCCTCAACAAAAAAGGTGTGCACGCTAAAAACAGTAGTAAAGTTGGGCTATGGAGTGCGGTGGCGCTTCAGCAACATTTTAGAAAGCAAGGGGCCTACGCGGTAGTGCCAGGCGCAGTGGATGACAAGGGTGCCCCTGTCGCGATCAACACCCGCCAGCTGCCACCTCCCCAACAACACGGTCAGTTAACCCTAGCACAGAAGATGGGCCTCGTCCCCCAGCCGCCCCCTGAACCCACTAGAGAGGACTGGAAGGCGACGGAGCAGCGGGCGTTACTGCGAGAAAAGCTTCAACCACTGGGGGATCAACTGTGTGGTATTTGTCTAGAGCGGTTCTACGAGACAAGAGAAGAGGCTCAGATCATTCTTAGCTGCTCCCATGTGTTTCACGAAAAGTGTTTCCAGACATTTGAGCGACTGACAAGACAACGGATGAGAGAGGAAGGGGCGGACGTCGCCGTCCGTCTGGCCTGTCCAGAGTGCCGAGAAACACACTACTACAAAAAAAAGTACTTTGCTAGTAAAGCGCTCGCGCAGCGAACAGCTCTTGTCAAGATTCAAGCCCTCGCGAGAGGGTTCCTGGCGAGGCGGCGGTACACCAAAATGCGCCTCGAACAGGACCCCAAGTTTAGGGAACAGTACGCCAAAGCCCACCTTGAAGCACTGTCCCGATCGTGGGAGACGCACTTGGAGAATCAGGAAAAGAAACGCGAGGCGGTACTTCATGACGTGGACGCGGTCCAGCAGTCGGCCGCTGCGGCCTATCTTACCGAAGAGGATTGGAGGCGTATCATTGAGAGGAGGGTAGAAATGGATAAGGACTACGTCTCCAGCACACCAGAAACCGTGCACAGTGCGGTACTGCGGGAAACCGCGGACGTGCTGGAGCAGGCGGGGCTCCCTTTTCACCAGTGCCCAATTTGTCTCGATCGAATTCAACCCTCTACAGACTTGTTTTCGACCAATGACGAGGACAACAGGGCAAGCGAATACCTGAAGGAGCTGAGAAAGGAGTATGAACAAAAGAAAATGGAAAAGGAAAAGCTTCAACGGCAAAAGGAATCCAAACGAAAACCCGCACCGAGGGCAACTTCAAAGAAGCGCGAAGTTAAAAAGACAACGAAACCGGCCACACACCAAGAGACGACGGCAACAACTGTAAAAAAACAAGACGGTGGGAATGCATCACCCCCTCCCGCGGTCGCCATTGATACAGACGACAATCGAAAAGGGTTGATTCTCAGCTGCACCCACTGCTTTCACGACGCGTGTCTTTCAGCGTTTGAACACTACAATGAATGGAGGGCGGTCAAGGACGGACACCAAGTCGTGCGAAAGTGTCCCATCTGTCGCTCGGGGTATGCGACGCACCCGTTTTAAACAGTGCTGTGATGAATTATTTTTTTTTTTTTTTTCATGTACAATATTTCAGTCAATCTCTATATATCATTTGGCTTCCTTTTCCCAGTGATTTTATTAAATGGTAGTCACCCGTTTCGCCTCTGGCAGCTTTACTGTGAAAGAGACAAATTCCACTCCTTTGGTTTTTCTTTTTAGTCGCCAAAGATACCTACGCAAATGAAAATACACAGCATTAAGCAAACTTCCGGTCGGCTTCTAGGCAATCCGTCCTCGGGCACTTGGAGAGGCGGGGGTGTTGGGTGGGGGCACCTAGGCTCGGCGCCAACGACCAGGGGGCCCCTCCTCCGGGACAGGGAAGGCCCCTGGGCCGCGGCGTGGCGCCCGCGGGGAGGCGCGCCTCACCTGACGGCCTGCCTCGCAAAACAAGCAATGATTCCCATTACCCTCTTATTTTTTCTAACCACCCTAGCCAGTTAAGTAGGACAATGCACAAGGGAACCTTTACCCTATCATTCTACATATGTTATTCGGCGCTGGTGATCGGGCTTCTCTTTACCAGCCTGCTTACCCCCCTCGTAAAAAAGGCGTCCGGCGAGAACGGGATTAGCGTTTACGGTATTCGGTTAATAACTCGTGAACTCGATAATAGTTGTGATTCAGAAAGCAGTGGATCTCTCCTTGAGACCTATTTCTTTTCCCCGAGTCTCGATGCTACTTTGTACTGCAACAAACCGATAACACGTGTCAGGTACCTTCACAGAGTGCGTCCTGGGGTATTGAAAAATATCATGATAACTTACCTTTTCTTTACTTCACTCAGTCTTTTGTCGGCACTGAGTACGATTGTGGCTTCACTCCTTCACCTAGTCATTGAAATTCGAATCATAGATTCTCTAATTCAGTATTACATTGTATTTGGAATTACCCTAGTGAGTGTGTTCCTGGCGTTCATAATGGCAACCGTCCTTGTGTCAACGGAAAACCTTTACTCATTCTGGGAGTCTACTCTAGAAGATGGTGCCAGTATTAAAACTACCCCGTCTTCCGGTTTCTCTTGCACTGTTGCTGCTGCTGGAATGGGGATTATCGCTATTCTTGTTGTCGTCCTCTCCGTTACTCGTACCCTGTAATAGCCACACATCTCCTAATTCATGTATATTACGAATCCACAACGATGAAACCTAATTATGGGAAACCGGCTCCAGCTCTCGTGAATTCAACGGAGGTGAATCCCAACTTAAAAAGTGAACACCTTGAACAATAGACACTTGGTTCATTCTAGAATATTTTATTGTGTGTTGGCAGTCTCTTTGTTTTTTTTTTTTCTTCCGTATTATCGCTGCTCTGTTTTGTGCTCACAAAGGGACTTATGAAATTATTTTTTTTCTCTTTCCGCATGTTTATCTCTCTTTCTATTATTCCACGTAGATACAAAATTTAGACCATTACAAGTGATATTCGTACCTACCACAACAAATGACGGACGAAGCACCTATTCTGAATTTGGCACCAGTCCAAAAAGCAAGCATCGACATTTTCGCTACGGCGCCTCAAGTAAAGAAACTCTCCCGAAGAGAAAAAAGGAAATTGGTTCTTGAGGCCGAGATGAAAGCTGCCTCGAAGCAAACGAAATCGGATCCAGATAACGAAAGCAGTGAATTGTTTAAAGCTGTCTATAACGTAGACGTGGATAAGCAGGTCGAAGCTGAAAAGGTAAGAAGGGCGCCAAAAAAGTCAAAGAAGCAGATACTGCGACATGCAATTCACAAAAACGAAGAGGAAGATAAAAGAACTGCGTTTGTTGGTAATTTACCGAATACGATTGACAAGAGGGAAGTAGAAAAACTCTTTAAAGAGTGTGGTACCATCGAAAGCGTTCGAGTGAGATGCCAGACACTGGAGGAAATGAAGGAAGGCGAAAAGGACGTCGGAAGGGCAGTTCGCGTGTTACGAAAAGAAATCAAAAAGGATGACGAAAAGTTTAGTGCTGTAGCGTATATTCTTTTTAAGGAAGCTAAAAGTGTCGAAGAAGCAGTGAAAAAAACAGGAATGATTTTCAGGCACCGACACATATTCGTTACTTCGTTAAAGCCAGAGGAAGCTGCGTTTATGCCCAAGACATCCATTTTTCTTGGTAATGTTGCCTACGACACAACTGAGGAACAGGTGTTTCAATACTTTATCCAACATGGTATCACGGACGTAAAAAGAGTGCGCCTTGTAAAAGATAGAGACACTGGTTACTGTAAAGGTTTTGGTTATGTAGAGTTTGCTAAACCGTCATCTGTTCAACCGGCTATTGATACAAGAGGAAACGTTCTCAACGGACGCCCTATACGTATAGTTCACGTGAATAAACCGAAGAGTTTATCTGCCTCAACACCAAGTAGGCGTGAAGGACGAAGGGAGAAGAAGAATGTAATAAAAGGAAAGGCACCTGTTAAAAGAAAACGCGATCCATCCCTAGGAACGGAGAACAAAAGAACCAAAGCTGATTCGTCCGGTGCAGCGTCATGGATGGGAATTACAACGAACCCACGCAAAAAGATGCCAAGGGATCTTAGGCCTCTGGTTGATGGGTCGAAACCTGAAAGGAAAGGTCCCCGCGCACCAGTGAAAAGGAAGATGCGTAATCCTGAAAAATAGGGTGTTTTTAAGTAAGTTGAACCCTAAATAATTTCCTAAAGGTGCCCTCCTTTTATTATTAAAGGGGAATTAACGTGAAAAAGAACAGTAAAGAAGTAAGTTTAAAGCTAATCCATCTGCACTTTTATTTATAATAATATTTAATCGCTTAATATCTAATAAATGGTGTCTACTACAGTTTCTTTTTCTTTTTTTTGTTGTTGTTGTCGTTGTTCATTGTTTGCTTGTCTACTATTCCCACTCTTTGCCGATTTATTTCATTTTCTAACACTTACTTTTCCTTTTATAGAATTTTACAAGTATACATATATATACAAATGTCCTCCTTTTATGGGGATGCTAAAAAGTACGGCGTCATCACCGCCCTAGGACTGGCCTTAGCGATCACATCCGTTATGTACTTCAGGCACAAAAAGGTTTACCGCTCCGAGTTTATGGAACGGTATCAAAAGCGGCTGAAAAAAACGGATAGTGCTCTCACGAATCGTACGTCGGAACTTTCGGAAGGTGGGGATATTTTCGGATGCGGTGGGGCAAGGATAAAGGTGGTCTATGGAAGTGAGTCTGGGAATGCAGAAAGCTTGGCAAAGGGACTCGTTCTGCAACTAAACGATCATGGTATCAGTGCTGCCCTTGTAGAGCCAAACTCTTGGGCGTACCTCGAGAAGTACATGTATACAAGTGAAGCACCAAAGTATCCCCTCTTGTGTAGGGCTCCTAATACAGAGGACCTGCCATTGGAGGAAAAAGAAATATTCATTTTCATCCTGGCAACGGCAGGTGAAGGAGAGCCCACTGCAAACTATTTACCGTTATACTTTGAGATCCATAGAACCATCGAGACTTATACAGCGGCACTGGAGAAGGATAAGAATGCTGTGCCACCTTTCAAAAACCTCGCGTTCGCCACTTTTGGATTGGGAGATAGCTCCTACAAGTATTATTGCCGTTCTGGGACTTCGACTAGCACTCTACTGAAGAAGGGTGGTGCAAGTGAGCTACAGCGGATGGGTTTTGGAGACGCGCGCCGAAACACTGTCGAGGATACATTTGACGCTTGGTGTGACCGTCTGTTGAATGTTCTTTCGTCGCAGTGCAACTTAAAAGTGGCCAAAGGCTCCTCCGAACCACCTGGTGCAACACAAGAGATCCTTTTCTCGCCCCCTAAAGAAACTGATAATGAGGAATTGTTTCCAACACCACCATCTGGTGCCTCTCCGTCTCTTCACAGTCCGTGCAAAATACAACTTAAAAAACGTGAAATACTGACCACTATAAGAGAGGACAAGAGCTTCGTTTGCCGGTTTACGTTCTCGATCGATTGTACCCATATCACTTATCAAGCGGGGGACCATCTGGGTATTTACCCCGTCAACTCCCCCACTACTATCGAAAGGGCTGTTCGCCTACTTCACATTGATGTGAAAAAGTTAGACTCTCTCGTCCAGCTGGTTGAGGTTGGCAAAAAGAAAAACCTATTACCCGCAGAGACGACACTTCGAAATGTCTTGGCGCACTATGTAGATTTGTGCGGTAAGCCCCGTAGATTTGTTCTGCGTGTGCTTGCAAAGTACTGCACTAATAAGCAAGAAAGAGAACAGTTGCTGGAGCTATTGAATCCCTCCTCTGAAGACGGAGTACTCGAAAATAAGAAGCCGAGAACTATATTGGATTACTTGGAACAGTTTCCTTCCTGCTGCTGTATTCCAGTGGAACACTTTATTGAAATCGTGCCAAGAATTCAAGTGCGGTATTATTCCATTGGCTCCGATATTTTAACGCACCCAGACACTATTCAAATCTATGTCAGAATTAGAGACGATGGTTTAGCATCTCAGTACCTCATGTCCAGAACACCAGAAAGCGACTGTGTGTACGCTTATGTTCGCACGTCTACTTTCCACTTACCAAAGGAAATTGATAACACCCCTTTCCTATTGATCGGTCCCGGTACAGGATCTTCCGCTCTCGTTGGTCTATGCTATCGAATGGAGTACATGATAAAGCAAAAACCTTCTGCTTCATACGGCCCCTGTTTATTTTTCTTTGGTGCGCAAAGAGAAAAAGAAGAGTACTTTATTAAAAAAGAATTGGAAGGTTGGGCAAAACCACCCAAGCCGGTTATCACATTACTGGACTGTGCCTTTAGCAGAGATCAGGAGCAAAAGGTTTACGTTACTGACCTTATTAAAAAGCATCAGAAAGAAGTTTTTAGTATCCTAAATAACGAAAAGGGAATGGTGTACGTTTCTGGCGATGCAGCTAAAATGGCGAAAGATGTGGACAGAACACTTTTAGAGGTTATTATAGCAGAGAAGGGTTGCCCAAAGACTGAAGCAGCCGAGCTTCTTAGAGGTATGGAAAGAGAAAAACGTTACCAGAAGGACGTTTATTGACCTTGTAAGGATACCATTTTTGTTTTTACTAGGCACCTTTTATCTTTTTTTTTTGTAACTTTCTTGTTAGTTTTGCTTGGAGCATATAACCAGAATTTTTCTGCTTACCTCTTCTTTTTTTTTTTGATTTGCCTGTTACGGTCTTTCCCCAAAGATTCTCATTCTCACTCTATCATTTGCTCTCTCTCTCTTTCTCTCTCTCTCTCTCTCTCTCTCTCTCTCTCTCTCTCTCTCTCTCTCTGTGTGTGTCGTACTTACACCGTTATGACGAGAGAAAAAAAAAAAAGAATATCAGTGGATTTTACAAAAAGAGAGCCATGCGACGTAGAGTACTGGTTGGTGGGCTTCGACCACACTTTGCGCGTTTCAACTCTTCCGAGTCCAACAATAGCAATCTATTAAAAGTGAAAGAATCTCCGCTAGAAGGGGTGTTTATTTTTGAAATGAATGCTCCAAAGGCTAACGTTTTGACCCCTCCATTTATCACTTCATTCCTTTCGGAAATCAAACGGGTGTGTGACCCGGACCAAGGCAAGTGTAGGGGCATCGTCCTCACCTCCACGGTTCCGGGAATATTTAGTGGCGGTTTGGACATTAATGAACTTTATCACAATCAGGAAAAAAAAAGGTTTGCCGACTATTGGAGTCAGTTTCAGGAGCTGTTTATTACTCTCCATTCCCTTCCGGTGCCTCTTGTGGCAGCGATTAATGGGCACGCCGCCGCCGCTGGTTGCATTGTTGCAATGGCGTGTGATTACCGTGTTATGGCTCAAACACACCCAAAAAATAAAAAAGATCTCTCCATCGGTATTTCAGCCACTTTAAGCGGATTCTGTGTTCCACCGTATGTATTTGCCTCAATGGAGCACACGATTGGATTTCGTAAAACAGAAGAGTTAATGACAACAGGGCGGTTGCTCAACGCAAACCAGGCCCTTTCGTACGGTCTTGTGGACGAAGTGGTAGAATTCGGTGATGAATCCATTATTCCTTGTTTAGAGTACTTGGAGAAACTGCTTTCCCTCCCCTCTCCTGCGCCTTATTGGCTTATAAAAGACCTTTCCCGAGCTCAAATTCTTTCCCCACTACGAACTCCAGAGCTTCGTAAAGTGGACACCGAGAACTTTTTCAATATGCTTCAAAACTCAGAGGTTCGCAGCATTCTCGGTAAACATGTTTCCAACTTAGGTTCCAAGAGCAAAACGTCGTGATCAGAGAGTGTGTAAGTGCAAGTAATTTTTTTTTTTTTTTACTCTGGAACTTTTCTTACGGTTGTTAAAGCTTTTTTTTTTTTTCAACTATATTTTCCCTATCAACACTGTCGTTCGTCCTCTGGTATCACTGTTTTTTCTGTTTCTTAATCCCCCTTATACCACTTTTTTTTTTTTTCAAGTGTGTGTGTGTGTGTGTGTGTGTGTGCTTCGTAACTGGAGCAATATGTATGGAAAGGCACGCGACATTTACGGACAGGCGGTTCCTCTTTGGGTAAATCTTTACTTGATGCCAAAGTGGAAGGGACCCTTACAATTCTTTTGTGGATTCGTTCGTCTGTTACCCTCTTCAACGTCGTAAACTGTCGTTTCTGCTAGGTACCCTCTGGGACACCTCCAAGAAGAATTCCTTCCCTCAGATTCTTCCATTTGAAGGAAACGCCCTCGAACTGCGAGCGACCCTTGTCCACGCCCGTGAGGTATTGGTGTTGGATCCCAACACTGGGGACGTCCCGCCTAACCTTGACTTTTCCGCACCCTTCCTACATCCACGGACAACGTCTGAATTGTCCGCCGACGTTAGCTCCGAGCTGAAAAAATCAAACCCAAACGGATACACTTTGCCGTTCTGGGTTTGTGAAGAAGACCTTGGTTTCCTTTTGCATCACCCGTATCTAAAAAAGAGTCTTTCCCTCACCGATCGCACCGGGGGCCGCTCTTCTTTGTTCACCTCCAACGATCGGTGTATTTTCGGTCCAAACAAGAGTGGTGTTCCAAGTAGATTTGTGAATCTTCAAGAGTTCGTTCGTCCTATGGACCAGTGGAGTGATTTTTTTCTACGCTCCGTTTCCTATTTTCGCGTCTTTAATCCCATAAATGTAGCGACGAAGGACTCTTTCGACCCCCTCATAACCCAACGAATTCGCTTAGAGAGTATCATGAGTAAGTGTTGGTGTAGCATTTGGGGAACGGCAGAGGACTACCGGTCTGTTGGATTTCAAGTGTTAAGTGATCCCGTCGAATTAACGGTGGTGGATGCCTTTGGAAATGAAGTACAGCTCATCCACGCCCTCTCCACGTCTACTCCGCGGGACTGTTTCTCGTTTGTCTACCCTCAGAAAGCTATACAATAGCGCCCGCCACGTGAGCTCTCTTTACTTCCATACTGGACCTGTAAAACCGCGTGTCGATGTCACTCCTAGAGACCCCTTTTTATTTTATCTTTGGATGTTTTTATTATAACTATCATTTCTTTTTGTTTGTTTCGGAATTGGCATCGTGGTGCACTGCTCAGGCCTTTTTGAAGCAGGTGGATCACTGTCAATCTTAATTTTTTTTTTTTTGGTTTGTTCTGCTGTGATTATTATGACTATTATCACTATCATGGTTATTGATTCGTTGTTTTTGTTGCTGTAGTGTCCGTTTTGTGCATTCTATGTACCGTTTTGCTTCTGTTTACTATTTTGTTTAGACCCTCTTTTTCATTTTTATTCTTGCGGCAATAATTGAAACGGGAGAAGAGGTTGTGGAAGGAATGAATGAACCAAAACATGAAGCACTGCGTCATTTATTGCTCATAGAGTTGTCGACCTTAAGGGATGCATGTCTTCGAATAGATTCTCAGGAGTTAACTTCCATGACGTCACCGACACAAAGCACTTCGGGACGCGAGCACGACGATGGCACGGAACTGGGTCAGAGCGCTAAAGACGCCATTGAGGCCTTCTTTAACAGTGGGGATGACTTTATGACGCAGTTCAACGCCGGTGAAGGGA
Source organism: Angomonas ambiguus (assembly GCA_019695575.1). NCBI lineage: Eukaryota > Euglenozoa > Kinetoplastea > Trypanosomatida > Trypanosomatidae > Angomonas > Angomonas ambiguus. The sequence goes on along the minus strand of JADNSB010000030.1, from coordinate 878 downwards.
CCATCATTCGTGAAGATTTGCTCAAAAATGTATAGTCAACAAACAACCTCTCATGTTTTACCGGGTACAACAGAACACAACAACTGTGTTTTTGTTCTGAGTTTGCTTCTGAATATAGTCATATCTCCTTTGCGAATTTTGTCCTTTTTTTTTTTTCTACTCTCTTTTTTTTTTTCCTCCTTTGTCGGTCCCTTTCACTCACAGAAACGACTCAAACCGTGAAGGATAGAAACCATAAAACAATAATAATAATAATAATACCGATTTCATATATTTAAACGTTGAGTTCCCCTAACAAACTAAATACAAAGAGAAATTAAAAATTATGGCGACTACTTTTTTAAAATTTGTAACTCCGGTAATCACCACGGGGTACTTGTTCCGCTCCCAAATTGCTCAGTGTTATGAAAAGGGTTCCCAACCCAGCAATATCGAGAAGTGTGCGTCTGTGTTGGATAATTCACCCGAGTGGAGTATCGAGTTCTCCAACTTGGATAAACACAGCGATAACAAAAACAGCCCTCGTTTGCAGATTACTCGACTCAACAAGGAATACGAAGACGAAGAGGGGATCAAGTCACCCTACATGCGGATGATATCCTTTCTCCCCGGAACCGACGCCGACGACGTGTGTAAGTGCATGTGTGACACACGACTTCGAATGAGGTGGGACGAGAACTACAAAGGTTTCGAGAAGTTTGACGAGGATAATGGAGAAAAGGTGTTCGATCAAGGGCCGGAGCGACCTCTTTACGCCCTTCCGAAAACACCGCTTTGTGATGGGGGTGGATGCAAGCTGGCGTTGAGTTTAACGGGGAAGTTGGTGGAAGATGCGTGGTTTTCTCACCGCATGTGTGCCTTCTCTCCTCGCTTCTTGC